>FAPJ01015759.1:0-13221 GCA_001485985.1 Heliconius ethilla aerotome | reverse complement strand
AACATCCATACTCACAAACTTTCACATTTACAATATATATTTAAATATATATTAAAAGTTTCTTAATGCATGATGATTCTTTTAGAAATTTCTTAGTATTTATATATTATTTTATTAAATCAAAAGTTATCTTATTCTGTTATATTTATTGGAATGAGCGAAAAAAATACAAAAAGAAAATAAAATATTCAGAATGTTAAGTATATTTGTTTATTTTACAGAATGAACTCGGAAAATCAAAACATTGATACAGAAGAAGTAGTGCTCAGGAGGAAGCCGCAAGATGGACAACCTAACAGAATACAAAGGTTTGTATTATTTATTTTATATTAACACAAAAAAATAATAACTATGTAGTAAAGGTGGAGGCCGCCGCGGCTCAGAAGCGCAAGCATGCGACTGCAAACGCAATGGTTGTGGGCTCAGTTCCTATTCGGGGTGATGAAATATTTATAAATATTTTCATTTCCTCGCTCCGGTAACGAGGCAAAGCGCAGTGTCGAGTTCCGCCACTAGACACGCAATGCCTTAACAATTCAGAGGAAAGTGGGAAACGGTAGAGTTTTAAAATTACAATAGCAGTTTTTCTTAGTTCAGACCAACCAATATTTGACGAGATTGTTGGTAGTGTGGTGGCAAATATTGGACCAACAACGAAATATTTGTATTCAATTGCTTTTTAAATACTATAAAATTTAATCTGTGTTATCGAAATATGAAAAGGCACTCCTCCTGAAGCCTCACCGTTTCGCTGATTATTCACGCAGCTTTTAAAAGCACACTAAGACATTTTAACGCGTCCGCTCGTTGGCGATGGTTGGACCATACTAAAATCAAATCAGAACAATACACTTTTTGTGTTCTTATTTCTCGAGCCGTTTTTAGACTGTAACCGTTAATCTATGTATAGTTAAAAAAAAATTATAAGTACCAACATTTTAAATTATTCTAAAATTAATTAATTGCTTTTAATAGGTCTAAAGAAGACATCCACATGGCTAACCTGAAGAAAAAGACGAGAAAACGTACGAGAAAGTTCGAGATCGATGGCGTTATGGTTACCACTACTACGTCTAAGGTAATGTATATGAAATAATAATAAAAATATATTTCTTTGTTTGATATATGTGTGTATTGTTCAAGAAATTAGTGTCAGTTTTGACGTATGTTCGGTTTTTAGCGATTTTTTCTTCATTTTATTATTTTATGGTACAGCTTGGTCAGTGGCAGAGTCCGACGGCCCTCTTTATTTTGACATTCTTTTGACTAGAAATTGGACACATTACCATTTCGTATATACTATCTCAAATTATCTCTACAACTTCCCGATGATGTGACTTTTTTAATTTGTTACATAAATATTTAATTAATTGATGCCAACAATATTTTTGGACGATTTTGGCGCAGCGTCTGACTATAAACGAGACAGATGTAATTTTGATTTCTCACCTTGGCAACAAGGACAATCGCGGCATTGATTTCTGCCATTTATATGCAATATCTTTTTCAAACGCTCCTATATGCGGGGCACAGTGTGAAGCTGAGAAAACAATTTATAGGATTTGCTGAGCTGAGCCAGCTGAGGTTGAAATTACTAAATGCTTCATATAACTTAATGTTGTAGGTAATCTCAGTGAAAATGACAATTTTACATGTCTAAATATTTCTTTTCCCTATTTATATTATATTATAGGTAATATGGGGTGATGAAGAAAGTGGTCGCACCTGGGACGACCATGCCCTCCGTAAACAGGAACTGCGTGAGATTAAAATGCTGCAGAAGCAGGAGCAGAAGCAGTTCCAGGACCTGAACGCCAAAGAGACGCAGCTAAAGGATCAGCAGGATAAGAGGTGAGAGGGTGTTTTTGTATTAGGTCATATTTTTTGGTGATTTCGTGAATGAAGTCTAAATAAATTGGGAGTTGTTTTTTTTTACTTTCACAAAATTTAAGTTTCTTTAGTCTTATTCAAAAGATAAGGGAGAAATGATACTTTAAAAAACAATGAAAAATATGAATATTCTCTTATAGATAACAATTAACAAATATCTTTTTAACTGACTTTCAATTATTTCTAAAAATATAATCATCCCGATGGCAACAGATTCGATGCGGAACTAGCATCGCTGTCCCGGGCACACGAATCAGATCTGGACACGCTGGCGAGAGCCCAGCGCGCCGCCGCAGAGAGAGCCGACCAGCAACTCGACACTGAACTAAGGCAGCACGCCAAGAGACTGAGGGCCGACCACGAGCGCGACCTGCGGCATTTCCGTGACACCCTGAAGCAGGAGTTGAGGCTATTGAAACAGGTAATGAACCCGTTACCCCCGAGTTTATATGTCTTAGATATGAGCAGACCATTAACGTGACTTACTGCGATTTTAGGAGACGCTCAAAAAAGGAGCGCTGTTAACTTTTACTAACTTATCTAACTTACTTGACATTTTGATGTTGCTAAAGCTAGAAACAATTCAGTATTATATATTTGTTATTTTTTTTTAAATATACAACATACTGTGGAGAAATCATTTATGCGTAATGCGAATGTATGGTACATCATGCGGATGATCTAGAAAAACAATGTTTTTTTTTTTCATTTACAGAACATCCAATAATAATAGTTTGTGTGAGGCATAAATTTTATCGGTTCTGTTCTTGATAATTTGAGTTTTATGATTATAGTTAACTTATTTTAATATCAGACTTCTTAAATCTGAAAATCTTTTGTTTTTCAAAAGGAAATTAAAAAGGGAAGACATTTGTAAAAATTTTGCCTTTTGGCACTCTCATTTCGCGTTATTACCTCTACCGACGTATACATTAACAAACATTGGTCAATCAGGAAGTGGAGCTAGTGAGCAAGGACCGGCGCAAGGAGGCGTACCGCGCGGGGCGCGCGCGCCTGGACGCCGAGCACGCGGCACGTGAGCGCGCCTTCGTGGCGGCGCTGGCGGACGCGGGCGACGGCGTTCTGCGCCGCGTGCACGACAAGCACCGCGAGCGCCAGGCGCTGGCCGACCGCCAGTATCTGCAGCAGCGCCACCAGGTGCGTGCGCGACGTCGTCGAATCGTAACAAGGCCAAACGTGATTTTGAGTTTCGCCACTCAGGACGCAATATTTCGAAAAATTCAGCGGAAAGTGGGAAACGCAGTGTCTTATCATTAGGTTCCCTCTGCCTACCCTTCTGTACGCTCATTATAGCGTGAAGCTGACTTAATTTTTTAGAACAGTGATAACTGGATTTATTTAATAAACGTAGAAAATGGTATATGATGGAAAGTGAACTCACTAAGCTAAGTTTATCAAAGTTTTACATATTTTATATTATAATAGTGAAAGAATAATATTAAAAGAATATGATGTGAAATATTATTGATATGTTTCTAGTAAATGTTATTTTTTTAATTTTACTTTTAAAATTTATTACAGGGCTTTATACATTTCAGTCAATAATTTAATTAAACTACCACTATAGATTCTTTAATTTTATTGATATAAATAACATTATTTATTCCCCTGTGTTCTCAGATAATGCGAACCCGCGAAGCTGCTCTATGGGAACTCGAGGAGAAACAGATCCACGAGCGTCATCAGCTCGCCAAGAGACAACTGAAAGAGGAGTTCCTACTCCGAAGACACCAGATGCTGGTGCGCCATGACAAAGAACTGGAACAAATAAAACGGTAGGTCTAGTGGTTGTGAGTTTGATTTTCAGTCGAGGGATTTATTGTGACAAAGCGAGGTGTTCCGGTTCCGGGTTTCGTTTTTTTAAAAATAATGTGTGTTGAATTCAGGCGAGAAGCGAAGGAAAATCCAAACAACCAATATAGCTTAAAAGAGATACAGAATACCAGTGGTTACAAATAACTTACCCTACGGTCACATGGCCGCGCGGCGACGCGCGGTTAGCCCGGCGCACTGCTTGAGATTGTAACAAATCAATGTTGCTGTTCACATGACCGCGCGCCGCCGCGCGAGTTTTCGGGCACTGCCGTGTACCGCGGGTCGCCGAGCGGCAACGCGCGATATACAAGATCTACTATTCTGTATAGACCTGTTCAGGTGACCCGCGCGGCCACGTGAACGTAGGGTCTCTTTTATTTACTATTCGTTCGTAATGAGGCCAGTCGTCGCGCAGGGGCACAAGACGACGCGACGACGAAGACGTGCGACTGTAAGCACGACAGGTTGTGGGTTCGATTCCCATTTGAGGACATTTTATATTTAATAATTTCATTTGTTCTCTATGGTAACGAGGCAAAGAGCGGTGTTGTGTTCCGCCACTCAACACGCAATGCCTCTAGAATTCAACGGAAAATGGAGATTGGAAGTTAATGGGAACGGTGTTAACACTATGTTCCCACTGTATAAATTTATTTATGTGAAAATATTATATATGTTAAAAGAATAGTTAGATATTGTGATATGATGTTACCAAAATTAGTGATGTTCATAATGTTAATACCAGGAATAGGCTTGACCTTAGTGCTCGATTAGTACTCGATTACATCAAATCCGTAATTCTTTTATGGGTATACTCTTTTACAATAGGATCCCAGAAAACGTCAGAGAATTTTCTATATTACGATTGAAAAAAATTGTGAAAAGACGTTTGTGTGTTAAAGAATATTACCAAATCAATGATTTTATAAATGATAACACACTTTGGGAATGAAATGCTCCCTCCAGTCTATTTCAAAGGTATCATTGTCAAAAATAATTAAATATATATTTGTATAAAATTGATTTTAAAAAAGTTCCACTGAGTTTCTTGCGCCGGTTCATCTCAGGTCTGAGGCATTAAATTTAGTGATCTGGTGGTAAATTATTTGACGTTAAAAACACTTTTCATTTTGAATAAACTTATATGAAATTACCCTGCTATGTGCAGTGTACAGCGTGAAGCTTTAAAAATCGTTAATTCACAGAAAGAACAGCCGCAAAGAGGAAGAGCTGGCCAAATGTCAAGCTTTAGAGAAGAGATCTCTCCCCAAGCGCATAAGAGCGGAACAAAAGGCTCGTGAGATGATGTTCCGCGAGTCACTGCGCATCGGCGCCGCACCCGCACTCTCCGCTACACTCTCCTCCTCACACGAGGACGACAGGGAGAGACTCAAGAAGGTAATCGCTTTGAAATCAGTGACAGCTAACTTCGGAGCGTCTCGTCGACATTAGACTGCTTGGCGGACGGGGAGTCTTAACACTAAGTTCCTCTACCTACTCTGCTATATGATACAGCGTGAAGCTATTAAAAATGTTAATTTCATCGATTTGTTCTAGTTCCAAGAGAACGAGAAGCGTCGTTACCGAGCTGAACAACAGCGGCTCGCAACCAAACACGCAAAGGCAAGGGAAGAGCTCAAAGCGGCGGGAGAGGTATCTTTTTTATATTATATATCTTATAGTGACCCAAACGCGGCTTTGCCCGCTTAAACGTGTTTGTATATTATAGCCAAATTATACAAAATGTTCAGATAATTGTATTGTATAAATTATTCTGGTTTGTAAGCTAAGGTATTGTAAAGTTTCATTTAAATCTGTTTGGTAGTTTTTGTGCGAAAGTAGAACAAATAGTTGTGAGATCAATTTCAACAAGAAAGAATATGTGAAAACAAGTAGTATTATTAGTATATTAATAGTATATTTCCTTCTTTTTCCAGGCCCTCCTCCGTGAACTAGAACAGTATCAAAATGAGAAGCGCAAAGCGCTAATGAACCACGAGAGCGGCAAGATGAAGGCCATCGAGGAGAAGTACGCGCACGAGCTGAAGTTATGGCGCGCTACGCTCGCTGATAGGAAGACGGTGAGATTTCTTTATATGTATATATATATACATACATGAACACCAGATATACTTAATTATTCATATTATTCAATTTAAAAACATGCACACGTATATATACATGTACACAATAGTAGGAGGGGATACTATTTTCCATGCCTTCATATTTATGATCTTGTTAAGTTGCTAAAGTCAACGCCGTGCTTTCTTTTGGCCTGGAGTGGAAAAATTAATCCATTCTCCCTCATAGGAATCGAAGCCACAACTATTGCGTTTAAACTGAGACACTTCACCTTATTCTTCGCATCGGACACTATAAGGGAACACCTTAATTGTCTATTTTACAATATCTCTAAAAATAATAATAAATGAAATTGTTAAAAAATTACACAAATAAACACATTAAAAAAATATTAATTTGCATGAATGTTCATCATGTTATATTATATATAGAGAAATATAGCTATTTAGTTTTCATTTTAAAAATTTAACTAGTTTATGGGAAATCCCTATTATCGGATGGAAAGATATGTGATATGATGTCGCAATATGTCTATTTACGTATGTTTGTATTATATAGTTTTATTCTAAATAGTTATATTTGAAATGTTACGCATGGCATGTAATATTAAGCATGAGCATGGTTCGCTTCCAACTAAATTGGTGGTGGGTTCATTTAAAAAAAAATACACGATATATTTGGTTTTTAGCCTTTATGATCTATATTGTATACAAAACTATTAGACTATCTTGACTGTCTCAAGAAGCACTGTATTAAGGTTCTGGTTAACACCAAAGGATGTATGTTTGTGCCGTTACACTCACAACGCTACACTAAATACAAACATTTTCAACAGAAACTCATACAAACCTTCGAGAAACAATTAGACGATCATGAAGCCAAGTACGGAATAAAAATACCGGACAGAAGTGTCTACATGGAAGTTCCGTGGCCCAAAAATGTATTACAGCATGTCTTATCCGCATATCATCAAAGGAATTCCTTCATAGGATCGCTGTCTCGATCTAGAACAAGTCTGAACTTGGTAATATCTAATAGTAATACTCCCAACTTAGACAGACGTAGGAGTATCAGTCCAAATACTAACTTCCGCCAAACAAAATCGGCGGCTACGAGTGCCACAAGTACAACGAAACGTGGGAAACTAACGAAAGCCCAAAGATATGGGTCCACTTCGAATTTGAAGTTAGTATCAGAAAAGATATCCGGATTCTCCGTATTTAATGGGCCAGAGGAAAGAAGAGATCCTATCATGGCGTACGATGATGTACCAATAGAAAGAGTTGGAAAAATTGATGAAGAACCAAGAAAATCATTTGAAAGAACCAAAGTTGAACGAACTCCGATTGCTATTAAAAATACGAAAAAAATAAACAGGCAGAGCTTAAGCGATCATTTGTTCAAGAAAGTGAATAATGAGCCTCTAATGAAAAGGAGTATATCACAGCAAAGTCTCAAACAAGATATAGCAATGGAGGCCGTTATGATCGATATGCCGTCTTTAGAAGGCAAATACGATACATACAAAAGTGGTACTACAATACAGAGTGGTACCAGCACTGGCAGTGATGAAGAAAAATATTTCAGTCGATGGGGACCCATACGAGGGTCCAATAGCTACTCAAATGCTCCAAATGTACCTGTCAGTCAGTTGTCAACGCTAAATTTGAAAGATACATCCACAGATAAAGCAAAGGAACCACCGGATTCTATTGTCTAAGATTTTAATGATACAGCCTGAATGTTTTTTAGTCTGTGGCTTATATTTTACATGTGGTTGTTTTTTTAATATTTAAATTAATAATGCTTAAACGTATTAAATTTGATACAAGGGCGGTATTTTATGTCTATTATATATAGATTTTGTGTATAAATGAGACTTAATGATGCTTCCAATTTTCATGGCTATCGAAAATTCTTCAAACGCCTTTCCCAGTGTTACTTCCAAATGTTGAATATAAATGTAGTGGACAAGTCGTTTTTTTTGTTTTTTAAAGTGTAATTACTCTTTGCGCTAGTCTTATTTATCTGTGTTTTGGATATAGACCAAAAACATTTGTTCAGTGCTGCCATAATAATATCATTAAATACTTTATTTTTTGATATTAATATAATATTTGTAGCAAACCAAATTGAATCCTTTTGAAATTATAAAATTTCAAAAAATATTTTTTTTCTATATTATTTGTACATTCACAGATAATATAATAATGCTCATTATTTCCTTCCAAGTCCGAATAAAATTTTAAATTACGTGTTCTATGCACATAATTTTAAATTATATTATTAAATAAAATATTGTATTTATGATATTTTGGTATAAATTAGATTTAAATTCAATTATTAAAAAGAGGTGGAGTAAGCCTTAATTAAGATTTATAAAGACATTCCATGTGCCTAAACCTAGTTTACCAAATTAAATTAAATATATATTTTTTATTATTGTTAAATGTTAATATTATAATGTTTGCCTTGTAATATTGTAGAGTGAAAAAATATGCCTTTAACGGTCCATTTCATTGAAATTATTTATATAGATATTATTGGATTTGCGTTTTTTTAAAATCTAAAGTAATTATAGGTAAAACGAAAAAAAAGTTTTTTTTATATATTTAATCACCATGCGTTTTCATTTCATTCATTCTTCATTAATTTTTTTTAAATATTAAAGGAAATTATTAAATGATTGTTTTTAGAATAGGTTACAATCATGTTTTAGTTTTATTTAATCTATAGGTTTATTGAAATATGCATGTCTTTTACTATTTAGATATGTAATATAAAATTTATGTACAAATATAATTATTAAATACTAACATAATTTTAAGATCTACTCTAAACGAAATAATGCTGTTTTTTTATATTACAATTAATAAATTGACATCTGTGCTACTTGCCAGATGTTAGTGATTTGACTAACGTCAATATTATATACCTATATTTTATTTCACTGCAGTTTAAAATTGATAATTTTTTCCATAAAAAAACCCTTAATAAGCATTTGTTAGTCATACACAGCGTTTTAATAGCTTACATTTTTTTACTCTTATTTAACATATAATTATTGACTATCTAAAGGTATCTTAAGTCACAAGTTAAATTATATAATATAGTTTTTAGAATTTTGAACTTCCAACCAATTGTGGACTATTTCTGGGCCATTTTTAATTCTAATATATAATTATACTTACTATTAAAAAATCTCAAAAAGATACCATATCTTTATATGAAAATAGTTATTTTTCCTTTTTTTAACATTGTATATCAAAATTAGTCCAGTATTGGTCCCAATCATTTCCACAACATCCTTCCTATAATTGAAAGAGTATTTTAAAGATTATTGCTAGCAAATATCGACTGAATGCTTGATATAATTATAATAAACTTGTAAATAAAGATGTTATGTTTCTAAATATTTGCCTTATTTCTTATGGTGGTGGTAAATACCTGTAAATATTATTTAAGAACAAAAAACCTTATTACCTACGCTTAATTTAAAAAAGTAATTAACATGTACACTACGGTCAACGAGTCGTTAAACGAAATCGTCGAAGTTAGCTGTGAACGGCTGCTCAGATTTGATTTTAAGATTTTTTATATTTTTCATTATTTTTTTCTCGAGAAAATGCGCAAATATTCGATATATATCGACTCGTCGACAGTACTGTATTATACGTATACGTACTTATCAAAATCATAATAATGTTTGAACTTTACAGCCGCAGCTTTTAAATTGAAGTTGAACATAAAATAATTGTTAGTTTATTTTAATAATTCCGTTGTAAGGTGGTGTCATGGTAACTAATAAATAACAAGGTGAGGTGATTTAATGTAATGATGGATAGCGGAGCAACGATGGACCGTGCATGGTATGTGGTGTTTGTATATTTGCATGGAATGTACATTTTTTCTTTTTTATGTTATATATATTTTTCTAATGTTCTATTTTTTTTGGTATGGACTAATGTGAAGACTTATACAGATTAGTTAATAGCCATCTATTAATTACGTCATTTGTCAAAGGGCGGCAATGAAGTTCACATTTTGAAATACAGAATTTAAATAGGTATTAAAACTAACTTTGTTTGAACTATTTTAAATAATTTTCAAATTGCTGTTTTGATTTAGTAATTTCTAGATGTAAAATTAGATAATATATGACGTAATTTGTAAATGGCCCCTAATGCATTAAACTGAATTGACCAATGAAATGTAATAACTACTATTATTTTCTATTTTTTCAACGGTTATAGGCCTTGGAAGATGAGTTTGCAGCACAATTAGAGGAACAAGAGCGGTTGGCGGCAAACGCTCGGCTCCCGCCGCCCACGTCCAGTATGCCACAACACAGCTCCACATTACATTCATCGAGAACAAGCTTAACTTCCAGCCATTATGAATGATGGCGAGTTAAATAAACAGAACGGTCTAGGTATCCGTAGTCGCCCTGAAGTCAGGTTTTGTAAACTTTTAACTTATAAGTAAGAAAAACTCCTAAAACAAATTTACGCAGCCGTCTACAGCTAACTTCAGAGCGATTGCGACTCGTCAAGCGTACGGTACTACATAAAGGTATATATCATAAAAAAGGTCGAACATAAAAATTCGACGTTGATATTTTTATAAAATATCTATTTTTTATAATAACGTTTATCTAGCGGTTTTCTAAATTTTGAGAATCGGCCTCATGGAAAATAAGTAATTGTTGTAAATAAAATTCGGTGGCCAACTGTCACTGTCAAAAATTGACGGCAAATGAATGGACTACGCGATTCAAGCTTTCAGTCAGTTTTTGTATTTCTTATCTATGAATCTATGCAATTTCAAATTAAACTTTTAATAAAATAGTAATAATTGAACTTTTACTTTTTTTTTAGAAAACATTAATATTTCACCGTAGCAGAATTTAAACCCGCGCTTCTTGTAAGCTCTGACCACTAAGCCATACATACATACATACATGTGAAAATATATTGCTTAATGATAGAGCGCAAGGATGCTTTCCAAGAGGCACAGGTTTAAAATCCCGATACGTTCACGATTTTTTATACGTTTTCTAAAACAAAGTGTTTTTCTATCCAATATGTGGAATAAAACTTTAAGAATGTTTTAATTAATAATTGAACTTTTCGCCCGGTTCTAGTTAGCTTTAAAGTTTAGCTAAACTTCTTTGTGTTAGGCTGTTTATTGTTTAACGTGGTTCATTCGGAATTTAAGAAAAAAATTGAACGAAAATGGCACGTTTTGAGCTTATTTTTACAATTGGTAGAGCACTAGTGATGAAGAGTGCCAAATTTTAAAACATTTAAACCATTTTTTAACCAGTAACCGACTACTTAATGTGGGGTGAGTGATGTCGAATTGAAAATTAATTATTAAAAATGTCAGTTCTTATGGTTCTAATTAAGTGATCGAGGAATTGATTTATACCTAATCGCTTCTGAGTGCGTTGAGCTTGAGACTGCTTGCTAACACCACGTGGTGCTTAAATAGTGTTTAAATTGGCTAGGTATCGTCTAGGGCTTAGGTTACGTGGCGTCAGTGATGAAATGGCTTTTTATGTCAATCAAGCAACAAAAGTGTTGAAATATGTGAAAATGAAAATATATATTAAGTAAAATAGGTCCATGCTATTTCCCGTCATAGTGAAGTGGATAAAAGGAACCTAATTTTAAGAAACTCCGTTCCCCACATACCTCCTATTTTTTAAGACATTTCATGTTGAGTGGCATAACTCAACGCCGTGTGAATTTAAAGTAGGTATGATATATTTTAGAGGTTTGTTTGTTTGTACTGTAACACTTTTGTTGCCTATTTCCTATAGTTATAATAATGTCCACTGCCTCTTATTTAGAGAGATATCTGATTTTTGTTTATAAATAGTTAGATAATTTAATTACCAATTTAATAACATATATATAACTTTTTGAATTTTATAAATAAATAATTAATGTGTAAGTGATAAAATACCAGCTTCATTTTTTAAATGTTAATTGGATATATTGTGCAAAAGAAGAAGTCATAATTTTACCTAAATAAATGTTAACTTTTAAGGATTTAAAAGGCTGTCTATATAATCTTTATATAGACAGCCTGGTTTTATATAGTCAGGCTGTCTATATAATTTTTCTTATTTTTGTATGGTTATTTAACTATAAATAAACTTTTATTTAGAAAGTTTTCACTGTGGCTAATCATTTTTGCACAACAGCATCCAATTGTAAATGAAAAGTTCAAAAATTACATATCCATAGTTGTTAAATATACATACGTCCATTTTTTTTTAATAATGCCATTTCACACTGACACACGTAAACTGTTCGGCCTAATCGTGATTATCGAGTTTAGATATTCCAAGTGTAGAAGTATGCTTTAAGAAGAAAGACTTTATTTTATATAACGCGCCTTGTTTTTTATTATTATTATTTTATTTTGGTAATAGTCATTTTAATAACTAATTGTATATTGTGTACAGTTGTGTGTTGTCAGTGAAAGC
Organism: Heliconius ethilla aerotome; assembly: GCA_001485985.1. NCBI lineage: Eukaryota > Metazoa > Arthropoda > Insecta > Lepidoptera > Nymphalidae > Heliconius > Heliconius ethilla. Next base: position 917 of record FAPJ01015759.1, on the reverse strand, counting down.
GGCGGCTGACTTGTATAAATAGAAATATTGTAATTTTTTTCATGTACAGTATTCGTATATAATTAAATGTGCCTACTTAATTTATAAAAGACTTGTGTGGGTACCCCACGACGCGACAAAGTAGGTTTTATTAAATTGTATAAACTAACACTTCTTTTTTTCTCTTCTTTTTAAGAAAATGGCTAAGTATAAGTCTATAGTTTATGGTCATACTTTTATAACCCGTCATGTTATGTACAGACCAAAGATGCTATCGATTTTTATTGAAAAAAAAAAACTTTTATTTTATCGATCTGAATTTTATTATACTTACTGATATACTTTTTTTATAATATTTATGAAACAGCAAGATTTTAAAAAAATGTGGCGGGAATATTTGATGGTGTTGCCCTCTTTCCGCAGTCCGATACGCTTAAACGGTCTTATGTACAAAAATGTAGAATTATTCGCTCGAACCCATTTATTTATATATGGCGTTATTGTAATTGCATATTTTTACTAATATTTGATATGAGTGATATAGAATTATTAATCGTTATTCTTTCTTCTATACTTTACTTGTATATCAATGGTCCATAAGGTTTTTTTTGTTATCTGTGGTTTAGATAAAATGTCAGGTTTTTTTTCGTAAATCACAGATAATAAATGCATTTTGTTACTTCTGTTCATCCTGAGATTACCGCAGTATTGCAAGTTTTTAACCGTAGCCATTTCTAATGTTATTATTATTTTATTATATATTTTTTTTATCTATGAAGTAAAGTAAATTATTGTTACATTACGAGATATAAAGATCTTACTTTGTATTTGTGTGTTTTATTTAATATTTTTCAAATAAGTTATTATTCAGATACCTTGATGGATCAGATTCTACATATTCATGTAGATACATGGTAGTATAGTCTGGCAAACATGTT
>FAPJ01015731.1:6804-17129 GCA_001485985.1 Heliconius ethilla aerotome | reverse complement strand
TCAACGTCGCGCTTTGCCTCGAGAGCTTTGCCAAAGCGAAGAAATGGAAATATAAACGTAAATGAATATTTAATTTCCTCTAGTGGGGATTGAACTCACAATCCTCACGTTACAGTCACTTTTGAGGCTGCGCCACGACGGCCTTAAGTAGTATTTGTCTTCAAAAATGCTGGTTTTAGTTTTTGATTAGTCTAAATTTACAAAATAGAAAAACAAAAAACTTGTCAATAACTCCATTACATTACAAGTCTTATTTTTTTTTATTTCTATGATATATAACCCAATAAAATTTACAAAGAAAATACTAGTAGAAACGTCATATTTTTTTGTCTTGTCATTAGAGCGAAGAAAAAAAATATTTTTGCCGAGTGGGAATCGAACCCACAACCCCGTGTTTACAATTAGACGCTGAGCCAATACCCCCATGGCCTTAGCAACATAATGTACATTATTTAAGTGATTGTAAGTAAAGTAAGGTCGAAGTCTAACTCTGGGTACATCGCATCGGCTCGTTACTTAAGTAATTGAATAAATAAGAAAAGGTAAGAAAGCCTTCTAAATTAGATTTAGTACAATTATTTATTATTTTTATTTAAAAAGAGAAATAGGTACCCTTATTTGTAAATGTGAAGTGAATTATCAATTATTCGTTATTTAAATAAAAATAATAATTTTCAGCATAACTTTTTAAGAAAACGCATCGAAATTTGAACGATACAAACAGTTTATTTACGTTGTTATTATCTGTATAGGGAGATTTTTTAAAATTCCCGCTATCCATAGCTAAATTACATAGATTTATCATTTGGTGAGAGAATGCTATTTATAAAACAACTTTAATATTTTTAGTGTCATTCCATACACTTTTCACAAAAACACTTTTTCATGTTTAAGTGAAAGTTGAAAAGTGGTTTTGCATCAAAAAATTACATCCAAAATTTTCAACATTTATTTATTATTACCATTTTATCCTAAATATCTTTACGGTTGATAAAGATTAAATGGAGAAACAAAATAATAATTTTAAAGTAGCATATGTTCGATAACTCCTTCGTACCTACTCGTCAGTTCATAAAATTAAACTTACATTAAGTAAAAATTTAAGCCAATTGGGTAAGAACCGTAACGAGTTCAAGCACCATGACTAAGGCCATCGTGGCGCATCTTCACAGGGTCTGACTGTAATCGCGACCATTGTGGGTTCGATTCCCACTTGGGACAATAAATTATTTTCATTTCTCCGCTCCGGCATAACAAAAGACGGTGGTAAATTCGTCAACTCAACGTTTTAAATTGGCCGGAACGTGTAGAACGGAACGGTCTTGACACTAGGTTCCCTTCCTACCCTGCTATACAGAGCGTAAAGTTAAAAAATAAAATAAAACAAATTATTACTGTATGCTTTTCTAAAATCTCATTAAAACCTTTCAAATATGAAAAATTTTTAAATTCTCATACTCTTATTACATCTTAACCCAATTTAAAGTTAAAAGTTGACCTGCTTGCATGAATTTTCTTTTAACGTATGAATTATACTACATTTAAATTTTCATAATCTTATATACGTTACTTCTAACTATATAATAAAATTATTACTAAAGTGTATAAATATAAAACTCTTCTGGTACTGAGTGACTGAAAGACACAAACGAAACTACTGGACTTAGAAAGGTGAAATTTGGCATATGAGATCTTTAGGGAGTGTAAGGGGAAATTATTAAAGGATTTCTCCCTTCCATTATGCCGTCTTAAAGCCCACGCGAAAAAAACACGGACGCCCATGGCGACCTAGTGTCTTTCTTTTTGCGGACCAATATTAAGACCTAGTGTCTTCCTTTTTGCGGACCTTTTTACATATTCTGCAAGTTCGGAGGTGGGACCGAACATTATGATTGTTTTTAGCTTCACGCTTATTCCTCATTGAGTAGAGTAAGCAGAGGGAACGTAATGGTAGATTCTCCGTTTTGCTACTTTCCGCCCAACTTCGAGAGTGCGTGTTCAGGGCTCAATGCTTTATCTTATTAACAGGGTGGGAAAATGAAAATAATTCATTTCCCAAATTGATTCGCCTATGACACAGACCTATTACAATTCATCACTTCCACTAATTTTATTTACAATATTATTTATCTGTTCAGTTTATAATTAAAAAAAAAAGCATTGACCTATTTTTCGACTTAAGACGCAAGCATAAACATTAAAAACAGTGAGAAAATCAGGTGTTATTATTACTAATACAAACACATGACAATAACCAGAGATGTTTTCGCCAAAATATCTTTGCAAAATAATGAATATTATATTTTTTTATCAATAAAACAAAAAGAAACATATGTTTCTTATATTAGACAGTGTCTGAGTTATCAGCGAAGGTTGTGGGTTCGATTTCCATTTCGGGGAATGATATTAATATTTAAATTATTCTTATATTTTCCCGCTCTAGTAAACAAATACGTAAGTAAGTGCGTTTCTTTTTGCCTGCTTGGTGGGACATAGCAACATTTCGACTTAACAAATCTAGGAAACTAGGAATGTGCTGTACCATAATGGCATCATTCGACATATTTCTAAATAATAATAGAAAAATCGTATAATTTCAAAAAAAAACATCGCTACAATAATTATCAAAATTGGCCAAATAATCGCAAGAGCTAGCAAAGATAGCGCACATATTTAGTATTAAAATTTTGAGACATTGCGTATTGAGTGGTGAAATCCAAAAGAGAAAAAAAACACGAACATTTTGGACTCCAAACAACCTTTTTAAAGAACAGAAATATAAATATATACATATATAAAAACAAACTCGCATGTGCATAAAACATTCGCTTTGAACATTTCAAATAGCCTTAACATAATAACAAAAGTCGCAATGACTTTATATAATACATTGTTTAAATTAATTGTAATTAACATTTCGCATAATATAATAAAATACATATTCCAAATGAGCTAATCATTTTGTAAGAATTACTTCATCATCAGTCTATCATTTATTGCCTTTTATACTTTTTTAGCGTCTCTACTCTCTTAACATTTCTGGGTCTGTTTAAAAAATACATTGTTGACAGAATAAGCTACGAATAAAATTAAATTTATAAAAAAATATATACAAAAAATATTTCTGATCGAGATTTCAAGTCACAGCCTTTAATGATACCCTACTCTCTCACTATTGTCGCTATATTCGGTTCATAGTACGGTAAGTAGAGTTACCCTAGTGTTAAGTTGCGTCGTTCCCCACGCACTGCAAAATTTTCACAACATTACGTGTTGAGCGGCGGTAACCCTTACCACGTTTTGTCTAGATACGAACGAAGAAATTAACATAATAATTCTTCCGAGTGGGAATCGAACCCACGACCCTCACGAGAGCAGAGATGTTAACAAATATAAATATTTTAAAAGTGGATTCAACGAAGTGCATCTAGTGAAATCTGCATCGAGGTCGACATACCAACCTTAAATATTAAAGGCACAACACCTTATAAGCTATTACTAAATAGGTAGGTAATATGGTCATATTTATATTGTAAATGTGAATGTAAGTTTGTAGTTTGACGCTTCACATCCAATACATAAGTAATTTGATTTAAAAACAATATATAAATCTTTATCCTTTGGCTATAATATAAAAATAAATTAGGCGAGCAAATTCGCGATAGTCTCTAGTATAGATATGAATGCTTAGACAGCACCAAAATAATGAAATAAAATTATATTATAGTTTTATTTTTATTTATAACTAACTTTCGCATGCCATTGAAACAATTTTGAATACAAACAAAAAATAAACATATATATTACCTATTAAACAATTTTAAAATTAAAAATAGTGGAAAATTTTTAACTAAATAAAAAACATAGCTGCCAATACCTCTTGGCGAATTCACTTATTCGGTGCAACAGTGACGTATTTGCACTTTTTTGAAATAATACATCACGCAATTAAAGTTAACTTCTGCATACAAACTTTCTGCATACTTTGACATTTCATATATTTAAATTATTTAATATGTTCCGTATTTCAAAAGGGAAAAGGGGAATCATTATACGATCACTCTGTGGTCCGTCTGTCCGTCTGTAAATACTATATATATAAAAAATAAACAATTAAAACAAAACTGATATGTATCCGTGTAAGTAACGTCTATTATAGTTAAAGTTATAAAGGTGACATATGACACGTAGATTGTCATATAGGCGTTAAGTACCTGTCATATGCATGAGAGTAAATCGCGTTGAAAATTAATTGAACGCAAAATTATAATTTTAAATTGTTATTATAATTACTTGTTCTACGAAATAATAATTAAAATCGTTATTCCCCGTCCATATAACATAGGATTGATCGTGGAGTGTAGGTGCTATTGACATTTTAATATACTATTCACAAATTAATCAACTCTCCTGCATCCACGCAGTTATTAATTAGACTTATTGTAAGCACTTTAGAATTCAAATTCAAAAGTGCTTACAATAAGTTTATTTGAATAAAGAATATTTTGAATTTGAATTTGAATTAAGTGTATAAAACTGAAACGCGACGGTTCTGGGTTCGTTCCCAACTCGGGTGTATAAATTATTATTAATTAATATTTCCATTTCTTCGCCTTGCGTTGAGCTCCGCCACTCAACACGCATTGCCTCGAAATATTCGGTGGGAAGTGGGGAACGGAGTGTTTTAACAGTTGGGTTCCCTCTGTCTACCCTGATGTGTGCGGGATACAGAGTGAAGCTGATTTATTTATTTAATTTTATTCAATTGCGGTATGAATGCGTACATTTAATTCCTATTAACGAGAAAATTACAGTACAGTCAATTAACGGTGGCCAGCCTGTCGTTAGCTGTAGATGGTTGCATACATTTTATTCTAGGACAATGCGCGACAATTTGGAAAGCCTAACTCAAGAGACCACGATTCGTCGACCACACTATAATTTCGACCATTGATACACCTACCTAGTACATTCTGAATGAAAGACGATATATAAAACTCAACTACACTATTGCCAGGTTCACTTTTCTCACACATCCCACAAAATCATCTAAATAACTGAAGTTAGGGGAGCTGTCATTTTATATTTACGTTATCAGTGATTACACAAGATAACAGATAACGGCCAAAGCAAAGTAGATTCTGAAGTCACTTGAAATCGATGTGTCGTAAGCGATGCAACTAAAATTGCGCATAAGTAAACGTAAATCAACGGCATGTATGACGCAAGAATTACACTAAAATATTACAATATAGGTACATATATTGCAGGGCTGCGTATGATGAGATCGCGTGGTGGTTGTGGGTTCGATTCGCGTTCGGGGGAATGGTGAAATTGAATCATTTTCTCTTTAATCGATGCGGTAGACCATGCGCGGTCGAGTTCCGCTATTCAATGAAAAACGTGCTGAACGTGGGGAAAGTAGAGTTTCAACACTAAGTTCCCTCTGACAACCCTACTGTGCGGAACTGCTGCTGTTTTTAAGTATTGTATGGATTATTTTAAACGTAGTTGCGAGTTCAAATACCTTTCAGAAAAAAAACTAATTCAATCTTTTAGTTAATTATTCTACTGCTATTTTTAGAGTAGGCAGGTATAACATAATGTTAAGACACGCGACTATCTAAAATCTACCTATCTATATTAGAAGATCTATCTATGGTACACAACGTCTGACTGTAAGGCAAGACAAAGCGCGGCGTTAAGTACCATCATCAAACACGAAGTTATAAAAACAGACAAAATACATCTGTCATTTCGTAGGTTCCGTTTGCGAGAGTATAGGAGCACTAGGAGACATCATTTCCGAAAATTCTCAGGAAAACGGGAAAAATACGAAGTTCCAGAATACAAATAGTAGGTTATATAACATAAGTGAAAATATAAAGTTTCCTTAATGTGTCAGTTGAAGCTGGTCTATTTAGTAGATATTTATAGTCACGACACTTCCCCTACAGAACTGACTGACATGCTATGACGACACCTCAATCCGTTCTGTCTGCCTATATTGGCGACTTCTGGACTTTATGGGTTCTAGTTGTAACACTGATATAAATATTCCACGGAGTGTCTTAACACTAGATTTTTATGCTCACTTCCCTAAACGCTAGTGATGTAATTTAAAGATTCTTATTTTTTAGAAATTATAGAGATGAATATTTTTTTATATATCATAACGCGAGCGTTAACTTTCTTCACCGTTAACGTCAATCAAAAGCGTATATGTATTTAAATACAAACTACATCCTATGAGTAATAAGGGTGATATCATAACATAGTAAATTTAACATGTTCTATCATGTTGAGAGATTTATACTGAACAAGTCATATCTTGATGTCAATATTTTTAAAATTTACATCCGAGTTAAAGAGAAGTGATTAAAATAATTAAATGACACAAAAAAATAGTAATTTTAAACAAATTGAATACTCACATTTTACACAAACATTTTATTATAGGTACTTTTTTAGTATTAATAATGAAAAAAAGTATTATTAAGTAATTTCAACATATAAAACTTGTCCGTTACCAAGTGAGTGACAGACAACGCGCAGACGGAACGACGACTTTCATGTTTAATAAATATAAATAATAAAGTTTCTAATATAGTATAAGATATAGAAATGAACAAAATTTTTACAAAATCCCACAACTCACCGGAAGCCAAGGATATTTGGGACGTGTCCGAACTCTTCCTGCTGTGTACTATGGTCAGCGAGGCGGTCTTGGCGTCCGCCTCGATCCTCCTGTTTTCCTCCTCCAGCTTGGCGAGCAGAGCCCGCTGGGGCGTCGGGATCGCGTCTGAGGTGGTTACTCCGCAATCTGGAAATAGAGAAATATTTTTTTTATTATTTGAGGTTCACGCGGTATCCCGCACATAGCACGGTGGGCAGGGAACCCGGGAACCCAGTGACAAGACACTCCGTTCCTATTAAAATACTTCTGTATCCTATTTTCCGCTGAATTCTAGAGCCATTGTGTGTAAAATTTTATTATTCAACCCAACGATAGCTATCGCGAATTAAAATAAAATATGTACCTACAGAACATTAATTTCATACATTTCATAAAGTTTAAATATTCTTAGATACAGTAATAAGGTTTACTAATTAACATTGTTCATATAGTTAGTTTAAATTTTAGAACTTAGAATTTTAAAATATATTATAAAAGGAACATTTAGAGCCTAACGTTAAAACACTCTATTCTCAATTTTAAAGAAATTCAATGTTCACTCAATGTTCTATTGAATATTGAGAGCCGGAAATCGAATATCAAAAAAGAGGATATTCTCAACTCTCAACCGACTTCAAAAAAGGGAGAGGTTCCCAATTTAAAAGACAAGCAAAACAAGCAGGCTTAGTAATTTGATATCGTAGAAAGGTTGACATCGAAAAAATTCTATCAAAATTATAAAAATGAAGAATGAAGTCGGGTTTTCTTTTTGTTGAAAGATTTCGTTTTTATTTAAAAATATTGAAGCTGTACCAAGATGTTGTGCTGAAGAAGACAAACAACAATAAAACAATTTTATATAACATTTTCGTTTAATTTATACTACTATGTTATATACTTTAGGTATCCATATAAGAACCGATATTAATAATTTCATGTTAACATATAAAAAAAAGGTAAACTTCCGTATTAGTACTTATATGTGATGTTAGTGAGTGCAATCGAAGCTGTGTAGGGTTAGACAGTGCGATGTAGACATGTTCAGTGCATTATGGTAGTTGAGGATTTCTGTCTGCGGAACTGGGCTATGTCTAGATCAAAATCTAACGCAAAAATTTTGTAATGAATTTAAAAATAAATATTTCCCGCATATAAATCCTCTCCTTTAAAGCTTACTACAATCAAAATTCTCTATAAAAATCCAATTTCATTATCAGAATATGTCAAATTGAAAATCAGATAATCCATTTCAACCATCTGAACTTCAACTAACTAACTTCTACCAGGCAAACTTCATTTCAATAATGTAAATTTCAACTAACTAACCATCTTCAAGCAGCACCAACAGACGGAAATCCTCACGTGTTTAGTCTAGTTAAATGTCAAAACAAACCGTCAAGGAACGAGACGGGCGATTCTGTATTACTAGTTAACGGTGTAGCACTGCAGGCGGCTTCCCTCGCGTCGACGTCCACTTTCATTTTGAGTTGGCCATAGAACGGGTGGTGGGAGTCCTCTCTGTGCCGTGGGTAAATCGTGGGTGAGTTGTGGAGGAACACGCTTTTATCAGATTGTAGCTTCTAACTATGTTATATATAAGATTTAAGAAGTTAAATATGACTGATTTGTAAAAGTTGTATTATCCTGAATCTTACCAGCTCATGTGGTGAGTTCTTACTAAAAGTGTTTTTTTACTTAAAATAATTAAGTTTAGGTCTATCCCGGTATAAATATAATATGTTGAAGTTTCACGGTTAAGAAATTGAATTGAAACTACTTGTAATAATTGTATCATGAAATTTGGCAGTTATAAGTAGCATAGGTGACAATACTATGTGGTATCATCGAGCTGGTCTGATGGAGCCACGTCCTAAGTATTGGAATTCTTTAGAGGTTACCAGTAAACTACTTGACTTAAAAATCATATAACGTACATATGTCATATAGCTCCGAGCTTATTCTGTTGCACTTGATTAAGAAAAGCGTGTATTTCAACTGTGTGTAAGAAAAACATATTACTTTTAAAAATATGCTTTTATTTAGACATGTATAACAATATACCTGATGAAATATACTTATTCATAACAGACATTGATGAACACAAATGACCCATGATTTTTCAGTAGATAGATATCCTAAATATTTAATTAATAAAAGAAAATAAGTCATGCTATAGTTATTCATAAAATTATAGCAATAGTAGACACCACAGTGTTTCAATAAATTTTTAAAACATTTATATGAATGAATCCAATCTTGCTTGACCGATATGAAACAGGCAGTGTGTACATGCACATGGGAATCGAATGCTGGACTCCGGATGCACTTCCACCTTAGATATATTATGTATGGGTAACATGGTTTTCTTTTGTTTCAAAACAACTGAACTCGCAATAATATATGCGTAATAGAATACCATGGCGGTTGTTCTATTCGTCATGGGAAAATAATTCCATTATTATTTACAAAAACAAAGAAAAATTAAAAACTAGGCGTATAGAATTCTAGGTACTCACTGAGAGCTAAAGTGGGGTCTAATTAAGCCACGCCTTTGGGGAAATTAGGTAATTTTAAAGTCGCGCATATAGTATCTAAACGTATCTTTTTTACTCTTAAAACACAGTTTTTTAAATTTCAAATATATAATGTTGAATGTAGTTAATTATACTGAATTACAAATGAAATGTAGAAATTACTGCAATTAATATTTAATTGTATGTATCGAAATTTTTCCTTTCTTAACACAAACCTTAAAAAAAACACAAAACATTCAAAAACCAATAATCTTTGAAGTAATCGTAACTACAATAGAAAAGAATGGATATATGTATAGAATAGAATATAATATCGCATTAGTTTTGACAAGTCGCGTAGGTGAAAGTTTGTGATACGCGCGGCGGTCGGCCAACCACTAAGCATGAAGGCCGCTGGTCCGTCACCAGTAGGGTGACTACTATGTTTTTTATTTAAAGCTGATTTTATCTGTATCAAATATTTTTTTTAACTTCACGCTGTATCCCGTAAAAGGATAGGTAGATAGTTAAGAAATTCGATTCTCCAATTTCCGCAAAATTGTTGAGATATCGCATGTAGAGTGGAGGAACTCATAGCAACGCTTTGCGTTGTTACCAGTGTGACGTTTGACGAAAACAAATTAAATTTTACCCCGAGTGGAAGTCGAATCCACAACCGTCACCTTTAAAGCCAGACGCTATATTGCTGCGCCACGACGGTTTCACTTGTTGATTTAAATGCTTATTTAATAAAAAAACTTCGAAGTTGTCAAGGTAAATTGACAAAATCGCTAATGAATGAGCTTTAGATAGAAGGAATATGTTCTATTTGACTTTCATTCGTTCATTAGCTAAGTAATCTTTAGGCTTATATTTATGACTGTCAAACAAACGGTTACCAGACGACAGTAAAGCATTTTTCGGTAGTATTTTTTAAAAATAAAATAAAAACAATGATAATAGCCTATAATAATTTTCTTAAATAAAAAATCTGCTTCACGCCGTACCCCAGTTACAGCAGGTAAGCTGAGAGAATCTAGTGTTAAGACACTCCGTTCCCCACTTTCTGCCGAATTCCGGAGGCACGACACCAGAGCGAAGATATGGAAATGTAAACGTAAATTAATATTTCACTT
>FAPJ01015728.1:0-10040 GCA_001485985.1 Heliconius ethilla aerotome | reverse complement strand
ATACAGCGTGAAGCTGATGTTTTGATGTTAATTACAATTAATTTAATTTAAAAGATTATTCTTGTTTAGATTACGCTTGTCTTCTTTTCTTTATAAATATTAAATAATCCATAAGTACTTTTAATATTGTCATGATATATAAATGCATTTTTTCAGTTTCACTTTTTTAACCTAAATTAACCAAATATTTGGCACTATTACAATGTGAATTTGTATGATTCTTATGTAAATATGAACATAAAATATTAGAAAAACGCACATAAAAAAAACATACTTAGGCCACTAGCAGTAAGACCATAGATGAGGAAATATGCCCTTAGTGGTAAATTTAGTTTGTATAAAATATACATTTGAAATTACTATAAAATAATCAGTACATTTTAATGAAACTTAATCAGACGCACGCTTCCTCAATAATCGAATTCCTAAATAAACATTAAGATATTTACATTCTAAAGTAAAAACCGAATCAAATTTAAAAATTAAAGTACCGACGCTTTACGCAAAGTATAAGTCAAACTTACATATAAATAGTTAACACCGCTGTCGCGGGTACTGACTATCATCAACATTTTGGCCCAATTCTGATAAACAAAATACATTCTCTTATTTGCCAACGCGTTATCAATAATAATAATAATAATCATAATACCTAACCTACTCGACACACTGCCAGCAAACGCAAGCTAGGCCGCTGGCGTGTCATTTAAAATGGATTTATAAAATAAATAACAAAAATGAGCAAGACTTAAAATAGCAAAAAAAATTAAAATTCTAACGCCGAGGGGCAGCCGAGGAATGACGAAATAAGTAAAATGTAATAAAGTACCACCGCGCAAATGGGCAATCGGAACCAATTACCAGACATATTTACAATAGAAAATGACACTATAATATCACTTAGATCTCCGACGAGAACATTACCCTATATATCATTTGGTGTGGCATTATCGATCAGTGGGCCATCTCGATGTGTCTCTGTAAACTCTTTTTGTTCATATAAAACCGGTCGCACATGGCGCAAGGGAAAAACACTTTTTCGTTATCAGAGTGCCTCGCCCGCGTGTGCGACGACAGGTCGAGGGCTCTCGCGAAGTAAACCTTGCATATGTTGCAGAAGAACTTGGTGGGAGTCGAGTGCATTGTCCGGTGAGCTATCAGGTCGCGAGGGGTCGCCACCCCGTCCCCGCACTGGCCGCAAGTGAACTCTCCAGGTGGTGCCACAGCTCCTCCGTCGTCCTCAGACTCCCCCGTGTCGTCCGCCTCGTCCCCATGCTCCATCGCGTGGTGGGTGTTCAAATCCTTCACGGTGTCGAACTGCGCGCCGCACACTTCACACGCGTGGACGTCCTCATCTATTTGTGTGCCGGAGCTGCCCTCGCCGCCCTCGTAATGTTTCTTCATATGTACAATTAAGGTGGATTTTCGTGTAAACGACTTGTCGCAAACTGGACAGAATACAGAGTTCGGCTGGTGCACCTCGTCCATGTGGCGCTGGTATGCAGCTCGTTTGGTGAACTCCTTGTCACAAATATTGCAGTACCTGTCTTCTGGCCCTCCAGAATAATTATTTTGATGATCCAAGTCTATGGAATCGTCAGATCGTAATTTCTTATTAGGGTTGACTACGGTCACTTCCACTTCGGGCGGTAACCGTCTCTTGGCTAAGTTTGCTGATGTCGAGGAGCGAGTGTTTTGAACAATATCTACGACTTCGTGTTTGCTGACTTTGCTGGTTACTTTGTTTTGAGGCATCCAAAGCCCCGAGTTGTTAGCAGCGGCCTTGCCATCAGGAGACCGCAAGTGCCAGCCGCGGTGACTTTTCAGGGCCGCAATGGAAGTGTAGCTCTTGTGGCATATTTCACAATCAAATGTTTGTGGTTGGCTGTGAATCTGATTGATACACTGATGGTTCTGTAACGCTAACAGCCCCACAAACTGTTTTCCACAAGTGTCGCAGGGGTATCGTGCCTGGTAGTCAATGCTGGGATCGACAGAGTCTTGATCTCCGTCGTCCTCCACGTCCATGTCTTGACTTACGTCTTGGGATTTATTTGAACTCTGGTTTGAATTATAACCTAGTAGTTCCCGAGCGTGCGCCGCCTTCAGATGTTCATAAAGTTCTAATGTCGAATTCAGTGGCTTTCCACATATTTTGCACATCTGTACTGATGATTTGTGAACATTTTTTCTATGACGGTAGTAAGATTTTTTGTCCGTGAAGGTTATTTTACATATAGTGCAGCTAGACCTCGAGCCTTCATTGGAAGGTTGTGTTTGAGTTTCCGTTGTACCAGCACTCGCATTAATTCCATGCTTTGCCCGTTTGTGTTTCCAAAGACTGGTTCTTAGAGGAAACTTCTTGTAGCATAATTCACAAGAGTATGGTAAAGCATCTTGAGATGTCTGTTGCATATTATTAGTCAAATTTGTAAAATTAAAACTGTTAAATTGCGGAGTCGACAAAATAGCGCCATTTTCATCAATATTATATTCATCTTCTTCAGTAGACGCTTGCATTGTGTTCTCCTCGCTGTCGTTTCTATCAGCGAGAAGATCGGCATGTAGCACCTTCTTATGTTTCCATATATTCTTTTTGTGCATAAATCCTTTTCCACAAATATCACAGCAATAAGGAGCATTTGGAACATATGGACTAAAACCTGGTTGCATAGAAAACTGGCGTATTGGTTTCCCTATAATTTGGGGAGCAAAACCTTTATTTTCTCCAGGTTTTCTATTAGTGGTAGGCACTTTCGCATGAATACGCATATGATTAGAATAAGCTTGGCGGCTTTTGAATGATCTTATACAAATGTCACAAAAGAATTCCGTGTCTCCTGGCGTCTTACCTGCTCCAGGGTGGACCTGCTGAACATGTTCAGATAATTTTAAAGGTGTGCTGTAAGAATTCGTACAAATACTACAAGGATAGAATTTAACTCTTAAATGGGTGTTCTTATGCTCCGCAAGTTCTGACGGGCGTAAAAATTTCTTCTCACATTGATCACAATGGTGAGCTACTTGATTGTGTTCAGCGACCTGGTGGTCTGTCCATGCATCGACGGTTTCAAAAATAGAGTTGCATTCTGTACACGAGTAGTGGTACTCTTCTGCTTCTTCTTTCACGAGAGTCATATCGGGCTCGGAAGACTGCATGCCCAGCGTCCTATCAGAGTGTTCCATATAGATGTGCTTGTTAAGATCAGCAGTTTGCTCGAATTTGGAGTCGCAATGTTGACAATGATGAGGTTTCTCCTCGTTGTGTATACACTTCAAATGTTTTACCAAATTAGGGTAACTGCTGTTCTTCTTTCCACATATGGGGCAGTCTGTGGGGCGGCCGTCGACGCACTTGCTCTGACTGTCGGGATCAAAACTACCCGCGTGCACTGCTACGGCATGATCATTGAAATCTTGTAAATTCAAAAACTTTTCGGAACATAAATCACAAGAAATATAAACAGTACATTCTCCATTACGAATGTGTCTTTTTCCTATAGCTTTATCTTTGAAACGCAAACCGCAGTGCACGCATGAATGAGGAACACGAGATTGTCCATCCTCATGTACATCAAGAATATGTTTCATAATAAATTGTTTTAATTGAAATTTGGCCGGACACAACTTGCATGAATATGATCTCGCATTCAAGATGTCCTTGTACTGAACTTTCGTGTCCTTGGGTTCGTCTTCCAGTACTATATCATCAGTTATCCCATTTTCGTTGTAGATAATTTTCCACAGATCTGTACACGTATTTGATCGCATATGGCTTAATAAGGCTCCTATATGAGTGAATGTGACAACGCAATTATAGCATGTATGTTTAGGAACCTTATGGCCATTCTTTTGCAAATGTTGAATGACCGCTTTTCTGCGGGGATGCTCTTTGTTACAACATAAGCAACGTTTAGTATTTATTTGTTCTATAATATCTCTATATTTGAGTATAAAATCTCGTTGTGTTTTCGTTACGTAAACTTTATTGGGGTCGAGATCTTTTGTATCTTCACCTTCCCCTTCTTCCCCTTCAGCGTCACCCTCCCCGTCAGCTTCACCGTCTCTATCGACGGTATCATTGGGGTCAACCGTTTCGTCCAACTCTTCCTCATTTCCATCACTATTATAGGAATTTGTTTGCATCTCCTCATTTATTTCGACGACAGGCGCAATATTCATAGGAGGTAGATCATCATCGTCGTCATTATCTTCGTCATGATTCATTGCTTCACCCTCCTTTTCGTTATTCTCATACTCATTTTCTTTGGCGTCATTGTAATTCCCATCTCCATCAACATTGTTCTCCGTATCAATATCTTGACTTTCAACATTGTCATTGTGATGATCTTTCCCAGTATCGTCATGATTTTCTTGTAGATTATTCTCGTCTTGTGTATTATCATCGCCATCGATTTCCACACAATTTTCCTCCCCTTCTGCATTTCTCTCATTTTCTTCTTGGCGTGCAATTTCAATTTCGTTATCTGAATCCATGTCAACAGTGTCATAATTCTGCCCCTGATTATTTTCATCTTCATCATCCGGATGTGTATTAACAAACGTATCCGGTTCCGACAGAATTGCTTCTACTTGGAAAGACGCAATTTCGGGTTCCGAAATCAATGTTTCAGGACTCTCTGGGCCCGAATTTATTATTTCCGGTTCAGAAACTAACACCTCAGGTTTGGAAGTCAATAAAGTTTTTAAAATTTGAGGTTCTTTTTTCTTTATTTGCAAATCTTTTAGAGCTTTTATTCTAAGAGGATACGGTAAATTATTTTGAGGAGTTTTTGCGGTCCGGATAGGTATTGGCTTTGGTTGTGCAACAACTTTATGCGGTATCATTTTGTTTGGCATGGACTTGGGGTGATACTGCATTTTATGACTAATCGGGTTTGGCATGAGGCGCGCCTTCGGATTAAATGGGTTAGGTCTAAACTTAGGTTGCATGTGAGTTCGAGATTTCAAGTTTGTGACCTTATTTGTGTATCTATCAAAGCCATGAGCAGTAAGCTCGTGTCTTCTTGCATTATGAGAATATCTGTAGGATCTTCCACAGACTAGGCAGTCTTTGGACGCAAGTTGCTGTATACCTTGACGTGCGTGCAAGGTTTCCCCAGTTGGCCGCATCACCGTGATCGATACCTCAGGCATATTTGGTACATTTGTATAAGAGCGAGGCTCTAGCAATTCTTGTTCATCTTCCTCTTCATAATCCTCTTCTTTTTCGCTTTCCATGCCCTGAAAATAGTAGTCAATTGAAATTTAATAAGTATCTTTTAAAATGCTGCCATGCAGGAAAAACAACTGTAATAAGAGAGTAAAAAAAGATTTTTTAATTATAATATTTACTAAACTTTTAAATGCTTGTCAACCAAAAAATGGCATGTAGGCTGATTAACTTTATAACTAAACATACAAATACAAATAATACTTATTATAATATTTTTTACCATGCCATTGGTACAGTATAGTTTAAGAATACTAAATTAGAATTCATAATTGAATGAACTTATTTTGTAATAGTTTGCATGTATCTTTATCATTAAGGAAAACAATGAAACTTCATTAGTTTTAAAAATGATAAGCCAATAAGATGAAGCACAATCTTTATTTTGGGAGTGTACGAATTTATAAATTCGCTGGATATTTATTTAAAATTTATATAAAAAGTAACAATATATAGACATTTGTGTTTGTAGTGTATGTGAAGACTGCAAAATGTTGAAAACAATTTGTATTCCTTTTTAAAATCTAAACAATCAATAAAACAATTATCTAAGACCTGTTTTTATAAATCACTTCCAACTCTGACAGTCGCACGTTTGTTGATCGTTAGCAGAGCGAGAAAATAAAAATATTAAATATTAATCTCATTGAGTGAGAATTAAACCCACAACTTATCGTATTTACAGTCGCACGCTTGAGCTTCTACGCCATGACTGGGCCTCAACGATATAATATAATAATATACAATATATAAAAATAACAAAATATTTATAAATAATATGTAGCAGTATAGTAAAAAATAACCAAGTGTAGTGTGAAGACACTGTTGGAGAAAAAATACAAGACAAACTCAACACCGCACTTGAAATGAAAAAAAAAACATTATTTCAAGTGGTAATCAAACTCAAAACCATCACATTTACATACAGATACTGTTGCTGTTCCACAACTAACACTACTTTATTTATGTATATTACAATATACTACTAAACTTGTATGTAATACAACAAATTCTACTGTAAATACAATGAATATTAAAAATTGATATTTAATATGACACCTATAAGTATTATTTTTTGAAACTTTAAACACTTGTCTTTAAATAAAATTTGAAATATAAGAAATAAAAAAAAAATCAATTTTAATAAATTAGGAAGCTACACAAACAGTGCATATAGTCACCGTGTGTTCCTTACAAATAAAAGTACCACATTTTAAACAATATTGCTTGGTTCTGCGGTCAATTTTTTTCGATTGAAAACAGTATTTGCATCTACGTCGATTCTTATAAAATTGCGTCACATGTTCAAAAGTTGAGAATTTTATTCGTTTTATATCAATATTACTGAAAGACGGTACTGGCTGGTCGTTTTCTATCAAACTTAAAGCGAGTTCTCTTATGAATATACGTCTTTGCACTATTGTATTAGTGTTGTCGGAAGCCCAAATAACCTGTGCATTCACTGAAGCTATATTGAGAAGCATAAAAAATAAAGAAAGTGTCCAATCATTTGTGTGTTGCATAGTTGTGTAGTAGTGCATTAAAACATCAATCACTTCAACTGCACTCTGATATTTCTTATACAAAGAGATGGATGATGTATGGCTGCTGTGTGTCTTTTTATAATATTTAGGATCATTCGCTAGGATATTAACTACTTTTGAATTTTCATGCACATAAGATGTCAGACATGTATCATTATCTAGAAAGCCATTCATAAATATCTTTTTGCTTCTGTATTTGGTTAAAAATAATGGAGGCACCAACTCATTAAAGGGTCCGATAGCACCAATACTAAAAAGTTTATATTCAGCTAATAGTCTCTGTAAAAGAGAATTTGATGTGAACCAGCTGTCCATAATCACAGTCCGCCCAGTCCCTGCCAAATGTTGGACCAACTTCGCAACTATTTCGTCATTACCAAAATATGGGTCAGTTATAACATCTAAATTTGTCACATAAAAATTAGATGGGTCCAACAACATGACTAATTTGACACCACTGTTTAGGTTTTTCCCTTTAATCTCATATCGGAAAGGGCAAGGGCCATGCACAGGGAGTATAACTTCATCAATAACAACTAAGTTGCCTACATCCATTGACGTACGACAGTTCAGTGCAAATATTTCAAACAATTTCCTCATTCGCTTCATAACATCAAATTGCACAATACTGTCATCATCGTCATTATCAAAACTGATGTTTTGTAGGAGGAATTTAAATCTTTCCAACTGCATTGCTTTGCGAACACAAGGCGCTCCAAACTCATTATTCCAGAGGTCACTGAATTTCTGATGTGTAGGTCGCATTATGCCGTGATAATACAGTATTCCAATTAGTATTCTAATTTCAGAAACATTTGTTTTATCTGCTTTTTTTTTACTATATTTTGCTATTTTTCCATTAGTTGAAGTAACAATTAAATCTAATAGATCATCTGTAAATAATAATTGCCATGCAGACTTCGGTTGAGGGCAATGTTTTTTCGATTCAAAATTTCTTTTTCTTGTGTCAATAACTTTTTTAACCTTTGTCATTGTGTGAAATGCTGATATTTTAGGATTCCTTGACAATATTTTTTTATTTCTGCACATGTATCCATTTTTGCAATCAACATAGTCCTCTAGGGAGTCATTATTCAATTCTGTTTCCGATTCAGAGTCATGGTCTGATTGATGTATGACATCACATTCCTCCATAGACTGAAGGGAATCTATGACTTCATCTTCTTGGACCATGTCCAGAATTGCATGAACTCGTTGCCAGTCCATTCGAGGGTCTACATATTTCTGTGGATGAAATTAACTCAATTGAACTATTCTCACACATTTTCCTAAACAAACTTATAGAATGTAAGTTAAAGTGTCATATTAAACATCAATATTGCATATCAGTAAAAGGCAAGTATTTCAATGATAAGGAACATAGGCACTTAATCTTTACCTTATCACTCCTCGGTGTGAGTCCCAATGAAGCCAATATGGGTGGACCTTCAGGTTGTATTTTATTTGATGATCCAGCATTCTAAAAAGATAAAAAAATCATTAACTTCCTTTAGTGTAATTCAAAAAATATTTGAAACTAAAAAAATCTAGATATTCATAGCTTAGCCAAACAATAATTGTAACAAAGTGCAATTATTACTACATGCTTACTGTGGAATGATGACATGGCATCTGTTATGCACATGTCCTTGACATGAAATCATAAGTCATTCCTATTGAAAATATAATATTATAAACTTATGATTTTTATCAAAATCTGATCACCTATGTATAAGAATAAAAATAATTAAAAAAATTAAATACCATACCTCAATGTCAGGGTAAGATCCATCAATAACCACTCCATCATCATAGGCTTCATCTGACATTGGTTCATTTTTTATTTTGACCTGAAATTCCAAAAAAAAACAATTGATGAAAAATATTTGACAACTGGCTATCAAGATGTTCACATATTTTATTAAAAATGCCCACCTCTTCTAGTAGGTTGCTGTCCTTATTAATGAAAGACTGCAACCTATTTTGTGTCCTTTCACATATTGTCTTGAAAATATGCCAGTTATTAACATTGTCCAAGCATTTCCTGCAGACGTTAGTCGGCAGGTCGTCATTTTCGCTTATCTGAAAAAAATAATGCGCAACAATCACGTTACTGAAGCAGAAAACGCGCGCGTATCATTCGTACATACGAGACGAAACCGCGCCTCATGACCGTGATATGGCGCGAGGAGAAACTAAGTAGGTAGGCGTAGGTATAGCGCGCTGCGGCGAGCGGCTGCTCCTCGACCTAGCGGCGAGAGCCGACCAGCGAGCCCCTCGAGGGTGGCGCTCGATACACGCACACAGCGGACGGGACGACCTGCACCGGCCTGCTCGTCCGATAATCGATACGAGCGATGCCCACGGCCCGACGCCAACCTACTTAGCTTTGTGGAACCGTGGACCCCTCCCGGGCGAGCTTCCGGGAATAATACCAAGCCCCATCCTCATGACGCGGGCCGTCCCTCGCCGGCTGCACGCTCCGCGACGCGACACGGCCACGACTCGGGCCGCGAGCGATAGCCGGGGAACATTACAAAATGGTGGACGTTCTTACGACATCTCCACCTAGACTAGCGTTGCCTGTCATTATATGAGGCGGATGACGAGTTCTCACGTACACCGAGGGTCTACTTTCACTTAAATCTCCTTTCTGACACATATTAAGCGTATTACATACCTGTACAGACACGCAGTCTTGGATTTTGGAGGCGAGGACAGGAGGTTCGGAGTCATCCGAACTGGTGGTAGGAAATATCGGTAGTAATTCGCATCGAGATGACAAGCACAGTCTACAAACACGGTCATAATTCACATTCATTGTAAATAAACAATATTTAGACGCTATTAAAACAACATTTAGAACACAGACGCCATGTCACCACGAGCACTTGAACACAAAGCACTGCATGTCGTTCTTGCTTGAACACGATAGCGGCTGATGATGAGCATGAGAAGTCGATGTTCGGTCGGAATAGCTGGGCCGAGTCGCCACTCGCCGACCACCTGTCTTTCTGCGCATGTGCGCGTAATATGGCGTCAGGCGAGCCAACATTACGCACACCAAATATAACCAATTCCAGAGATCGTCAGCCATACTTGTAAATCATATATTTTGAAATAACTATTTTTAACCAATAAATACATTATGGTAAAAAAAAATTAAAAATACAACACGTTGTTCATAAAAAATATTACTATTCTAAAATTATTCTTATTATTGAGTAACTACCATTTATTAATTTATGTTTATTTATATTACA
>FAPJ01015720.1:3120-14368 GCA_001485985.1 Heliconius ethilla aerotome | reverse complement strand
CATAGTCAAACGGAACCGGAATAAAATATTTCAAATTCATTTCAAATTTCAAACGCTGGCAACCCCTGTTTGCGGCAGTAATTTTCCAGGCAACCATGTTTTATAGTGTTCAGAAAAAAATAAGCTTTAATTTGATATATAATTCATTAAAAAACACATGAGTGCAAATTATTAACATTTAGTGACATGTTTAAACAACCCTAGACTTGCGGCAGACTGAGAGCTGGCAACCCTTAATTTTCCAATTCCTTATGATTTTCTTTCAAATGATGTGCGATTCATATAAAAAACGTATGAGTGCAATTTTCTCCAAAAACGAGTTACGAAAAAATGTAATTAAAGGTGATTGCGGCAGGATTCTTCTAGGCAACCCAAGTGTAATCTGTTCTACTAATCATGTATTATTCATTAATATAAGTTTAATTAAGAAAACTGATACCTGCAGGTTTTGGCGATGGGATCTCAGGCCATATATTAATGTGTCTTTTTTATTTATGAACCGATTGCAATAAAGAAACGGTCAAAGGTGAGTCGAACTAGCATATGCCTAGTAGTAAGTAGGTATATTGCGAGAAAATAATTCATAATAATCAAATTGTCATACACTGTTATTAACCTACATAGATAGTCGAGACACTTAAATGTAAATGTTCATATTTTCTAGACTATTTTTTTATCTTTTATGTGGATTAACGCTTTAAAAATGGTAAAACTAATTTATAAACATGTTAAAATATACACATACCATATGTGTCTTGAACAAATGCGCTGCATATCTAAGAGCATAGTGTGGTGCCTTCGAACCCGCTTGTACCAAACAACGCTGCCACTGTCCCGCTCGCGCCAACTTCTCTAATATTGAGGTATCGGAATCCGATTCTTCTGTTTGTGGCTTTGGCTCTTCTTGTTCTTCTTCTTCTTCATAATCTGCTGTTGCTGCAGCTTCTGAATGACAATAAGAATTTATAAATAAAGCTTAAAGAAAATAAGAATTCATTATCCTAGAGCCAAAAAATTATAATTAAATGTAAATGCTAAATATTGTATAGAGTTATTAAAGACCTCTCAATCTCTATCTACTCATAAAAAAGATACTTAATTTTGTTTTAGCTTCATGCTGTATTACCCTCTATCAGGGTAGGCAGAAAGTATCTAGTGTTAACACTTCGTTTTTCGTCCACTTTCTGCTCACTTTTAGAGACATTGTGAAGCGAGTGGTTAGAGGTAGCTGTACTGCTACTACTACGATTTCAAAAAGTACTTAAAATATTGTATATGTAACGTAATTATTACCGGTGTCATTGTCACCTTCTTCTACGCAATCCAATAGGGCCGCACGAAGTTGTTCCCCGACATCACTTTGACCGATTTCTGTAAACCTATGTGCACAAATATATATTAACATATACCCTCTGCCTACCCCGCTGTGTGCGGGATACAGCGTGAAGCTGATATAATCTCAATTTATATATAAACTTTTCCACGAAAAGAAATCGAATTGACAACTATTATGTATTGTCACTTTATTATTTCCAATTAACATAATAGGAATAGGTATATAAGTGTGCAACTAAGAATCAAATTAACTCCAAAGTTTTTGGATATTCCGTCTATTTAGTGTCCTTTAGTAGGTAACATAGATCACACCAAAAATAAAGTAAAATAAAGTAAAACATGCATGAAGTCGCCATCGCCGAAATCGGTGTGGATATACATCGTCATCAGATCACATAGACACTTCCATTCTATACAGTTTAGTTTCCTAACTGTACTTTTCTTTTCTTGAGCTTTCTTATGCCATCATCCGCTTGAACTTTTTAAAACAAAATATAAGAATCTGAATTACATATACGCTTCTACTTGTTGTATCATCGTGAAACTTGACAGTTGTATGTTGATTACATGACAGAAGTGTAATTTCTGGTGATAGAAGTAGAAAACGGCTGATGGAAACTTGAACTGCCTACTAATAAAAACATCGAGCGTGTGCATTATCATTCGTGTTATTAGAGTGTGTTCTGTTGAAAAAAACGTGTTTTTGGTTGTTGAAATTATTAATGTTTCAATACATGGACCTTTTTATTTTGACTACTATCGGCAGGCTTTCTATAAAATATATAGTATACCTTATAATGTAAAGTATACTCTATTTATAAAATATGCATCCACATGACTCACGCGTCAGCCAGTAGGTGCGCGGCGCGGCGTCGCTGCGCATCACGCAGGCGGTCGCGCGCCAGCCGGGCGGCGCGCAGGGCAGCGCGCTCCGCCAGCCGCACCGCGCCGCCCGCCGCCCCCGCCGCGCTCGCTTTTAGTAACAGCTCTACTGCTTCCCACCACTCTCCTCTGTTTACGTAACGCCAATGTTATATTATAAATATAGAGGGAGGGCCGAAAGCAGCCAAACAGGGGTATGGCAACGGAGTGTCTTAACAAGAGGTTCCCTCTGCCTCCCCCTGTATTTAGAATTTGAATTTATTTAAATAATTGAAAAATGTTTAACCTGTCCGCATGGTCAGCAGCGCGTTGCAACAGCGGCGGCACCGCGGGCGGGACCGGCTCCGCTCCGTCCGGCAAGTACTCGCGGGCGACACGACGGGCTTCGTCCCATAACTCTGTTAAAATAATCATCATTAAATATTTTACTTTCTTTGCGAACATACAAAATGAACAATAAGCAATTAGTAGAATGTTAGTTTTAGTTCATAAAATAACAACTTCAATTTTAAAACTTAAGCGAGTTTTTAATTATTTATCTATATTTTTAGATACGGGAAACAAACGCTAGTATGACGTCATACGATCTTGTGAATAAAGTGCCAACTGATCGAGTAAACATGTAGTAGTGTAGTGTGCATGAGTACAAATATTAATGCAATTGCGTACGCAACCAATAGAGGTCACAGTTAACCAATTATTTTTTTTATATCTTCTAAATACCTATCAATTTCTAAGACTAATATTTTTGATAGCATAAGTTTACCCAATTCTTTATAATGCTGCACAACTTCCTTGGGCCGGTTCGCTCGAATCATCAGTGCCTCAAACTGCGCTAGGTCACCTCTCTCAGCCGCATCACGGGCACCTGCTACTAACACGTCTTCTACCTATAATTTTTGACAAAACCACAATTAGTGAAGATGTGAAGCTTGTAACATCTTCTTTACAATAAAATCATTTGACTTTGTCTGCTATTAAATATAAATAAGAAATATAAAAAATCTTCTCTCCCGTACAGTGATAATGCCAATTGTATTTTACATTTATTAAGAACCAAATATGCGACACTGCTAAGGTATAAACCAGTCTAAGCCAAGCGCCAAGCAAGAAGCGTCTCTTCTACACAATACACAAACACACACACAAACGCAAAGGCTGTACACACCATATGGGCAGCATGCTGCTCGGCGAGCTGCAGCGCGCGCTCGTACTGCCCCTTGTCGAGCCACACGCGGACGGCGTCGTCGGGCGCGGCGGCGCGCAGGAAGGTGGCCGCAGCCTCGTGCGGCTGCTCGTCCGCCAGCGCCGCCGCCTCGTGACGCGCTATCTCGCGCTTGCTTATGGGACTGCCCAGAGAGCTCAGCTCGGTGGCTATGTCCCATCTGAATGGGTGGATGACAGGCTTTTATATTTTAATTTATATTTTCCTACCATGGCCCTAATATCATTACCAAGAAAGTCAGAATGAAGAAAAATACTTTACATCTTATTTTTTAATTGCTTAACATATGTAGTAATTAGTGTTTACCTCTGCGCTTGTAATGCCCATTTCGCTCCTATAGCGGCGAGGCCACGAGCAGCTAAGAGACGCGCGGCGGGCGCGGCGGCCAACGTCGCGGCCCACTGGAGGGCTATCTATCATTTAAAAATATAAACAGTCAAACTAAAATAAAACAGTCAAAATATGTTTAATGGCACAGCGTGTGACTGTCAACGCGACGGTCGAGGGTTGGATTTCCACTACGGAAAATTAATTATTTAATATTTTCATTTCCTAGCATTGACATAATGCAAAGCGTTGATTTTCACCACTCTACTCAAAATTGCGACTGAAATTATAATAATAAAAAGAAGTAACATTATTTTTAGTGCTGATATTGGTACCGTTAATGAATTGACACTTCTTATTTACAAGACCGCACGACGTCATATTAGTACATTAAAATAATATGTGTAATTTCAATATAATTTGCACCTGTTGTGCTGCAGCCGGCGAATGTGCCCGCGCTACCCTCTCTGCGTTTTCCCACTGGCCACTGGCTCGATACATCTGTATTGCATTTTTCCAGTCACCTTATATAAAAAAAATATGTAATTTTTATAGAGCTATAAGTATCTATACTGATATTATAATTAAAAAGCAACAACTTTGTTTAACTGAACCCGTTAGTCGTGGAAAACAATATATTCCAAATTTTCATGCTGTTCATTCAGTGACAGAAAAAAATTATATGTTCAAGGAAAGTTCAGTGCTTAGTAAAGCACTAAGAGAGAAAAGTGCCAGCAAAGTCAAAGAAGTAAAGAGCGTAAAAAGGTGGGACGATGGTGGTACAGCAGCACAGCATTTGCCTGTAAACGCGACGGTTATAGATGCGGTCGCCACTTGGGGGAATGAATTATGTAAATTTTATAAGACCACAAAGACCAGTTGGGTTCCACCGATTACTACCCAATGTCTGCCCACCCTGCTACATTCACAACACTGTAAGGCACGCGTACCCGCCTGCACGTAGTGCGTCTCGGCGGCGCGCAGGTCACCGGCGGCGTGCAGCGCCTGCGCCACGTGGCGGCGCGTGGCCTCCAGAAGCGCGCCCCGGTGCGCCGCCACCAGGCGCAACATGGACTCGTATTGAGACGCTTCCTGTGTTTCATTATACATTCGTTATTTGTTTTATTCGTTACATTTTTGTTAATCATCGGAACATATGGTAGGTACTCTTATAGAATCATTTCTACTCACTTTCACTCTCACTATGTAGGTATAGGTACATCCGTTTGTATCACTCTTCCCAATATCATGTGGAGGTACCAAATTAATATAAAATATTTATGTTTATAATCGCTTGGAATGAAGAAACAAATATTTTGTTTCGAACCGAAAAACACGATGCATAACCATTAGACTCCACCCAATTCCATTTTCATTCCATTAGATTTGAGTGCTGCCTGTATTTTTTTCTTCACAATTAAAAACAAACGACACGATAAAATATTTGACGTGTACGCTGTGGTGCATTGATGAAGGCACTTCTAGCCCTCATGAACACAACCTATATAATGCAACTACTCCGACTGTCAAAAAAATATTTTATAATATAGATTTTTAACTGTAGATATGTATATTTTTTACCTGAACAAAACTGCACGATGTATCTTTACATTAATCTTTCTACATAAGCACACTAATAATAATAATATTATTCAAAGATCCAAACATCACCATACTTTACCTTATACATAGATATAGCTTCATCAGGATTCCCCAGTCCAATATAAACTTGTTCTGCTTTTCTCAACTGGCCGCCTTCCCTCAGTTGTAAGGCGAGAGGTAAGTATATCTCCCTAGTTTCCTCCTCAGATAAATGAGTAACAGCTAAACGAAGTCCATCTGTGATTTTACCAGCATTATTATAAGCGCGAACGCAACGTTCCGTCATATTGCTGGATATCAGAACACGTTCTGCTGTTTCCCAATCCTATGAATGACAAAATACTATTACATTAGCGTCCAAAACGCGGCTTCGCCTGCTTAAAGCAAAGCAAATTACATAAAATCAAATGAAGCCTATGTGTTATTCTGATGTATAAACTACAGTACTGTAAAGTTTCATCTAAATGAGTTCTTAAAAAATTTTGCGTCATACAGGGTAACTGTAAGCGTGACTGGTTGTGAGTTAGATCCCACTCGAGGAAATGATGATTTTTTCTTTTTAAATGCATATTTCCATTTCTCCGGTGCCGAGGAAAAGCGCGACGTTGAGTTCCGCCATCAACACGTAATGCCTCCAGTATTTGGCGGAAAGTGGAGAACGGAGTGCCTTAACACTAGATTCCCTCTGCCTACTGCTCTGTGCAGGATACAGCATGAAGCTGATTTTTATATGACGTATATGAATATGGAAAAAAAATGTCATTTTTTGTCTCAAGCATGAGATAAATAAAAACTTTTCAAGCTCTGCTTATCGGCTACAAATCTAAGCTGCAACTTTCTCACAATACTAATTGAACAAAATCAAAAAGAAGATTTAACTCACTTGTGTGGATATAAAGTGGTTTCCAAGTTGCTCGCACTGCTCCCGGACGCTGCTCTTGTCATCTATTACCTGGTATTAAGTAAAGCACATTTATTTAGTGCAGGAAATTATACTTTAAGGGGATTTAAATTATACCTAATATTAAATTATTAAATTATACTATTTAGTGAGATAGCCACTTAGGTGGTAATAACTTTGCGTACTATACAAAAAATCATGAAACTGCCAAAAAAAACACAAAATGATATCATAGATAATCTCCTTCCCTTCGTAATCACAACTGTTGTGGGTTCGATTCCTATTAGATTAAATAAGTTATTCTCATTTGTTCTTGCCGTTAACAAGACCACACCGTGTTGAGTTACGCCACTGCACCTACAATGTTCTGACCTCCAAAATCTGCAGCGCCTTCTTATAGTGGTGCGCCTTAATGGCGGCGTGCAGCGCGTCCACGGTGCGGCCCGCCTCGATGAGGTGCGCCACGCCCGCGCCCGCCTGACGCTGCGCCACCAGCCACGCGCCCCACGCGCCCTCCAGCGCCGTCACCATCGCAGGACACGCCTGGGTGACCACGTGCAAGCTCAAGTGCTATTTATTAACTTGCTACATATACTTATAAAACATATAACGATTCTCGCCTAAATGTGTAATATGATGTAAAAAAGTACAACATTTATTACAAATTATTTTTTAATTATCACTCAATTGCATATATTAAGTATATATTTTAGTCGCACGCTATTATTACTTTCTGCCTAAATTGTAATATAACTATGAAAAAATAAATAACAAATGAACCTCTCTCGCAAGTTGAACAGCTCTAGCGTAGTTGTTGCCTTTCGCATAGTATTCTACAGCAGTTTTAGTATCTCCTTTGCGTTCCGAAAGCTCACCAGCCATCTCCCACCACTCTTCCTAAAAAAAATAGCATAAAAGTTGTTTTAAAAAAGTAATTTATGAACTAAGTATTATTAAATTAATCCATTTAGATTTGAAAATCTGTCAGGTGTTTAGAAGCTGCACGCTTCGCCGCTTCTAATGAAATGTTTTTAATATTATATTTTAATTTTATATGCTAAATGTTATATAATTGAAATAAATTTAGCATTATATTTTCTAGGAAAAGGCTATTTACAATATAAACCTGGAAAAAAAAACAATAACGTACCTGCACCAGCTGCGCGCACACAGCGTGCAGCACGTCGTCGTCGCGCAGCAGCGCAGGATGCTGCAGCAGCGCGGCGGCGGCGCGGCGCGCGCGGCCTCCTCGTAGCCACAGCCGTACGGCGCCGCGCGCGTCTCCGCCGCCCGCCATCACGGCGCCCGCAGTGCCCAGGCGCCCTGCAGTAAGACCACTCTTCATTTTATGTTACGGAAAACTTTTTGTTGGAGCCCTTTTCATCAGCTCCACGCTGTATGCTTGACAGTGCAGATACAAGAAAATTACGCGAACACTACGCGCACCGTTGAATTCTCTGAGAATTGCGTATTGTGTGGCAGAACATATCGCCACACTTTGCCTTGTTACAAGAGCGAGGAAATGTAATACATATTACATAATTGATCCCCCCGAATTATAATAGAACGATGAATTTTTTTATTGAATATGACAAATATAGAGACCAATATAGACCTGCTAGAGTTAAGGTATTTTACTATTATCTTTTATGAGTTAAGGTATTTTACTATTATCTTTTATCTTATTTTCCAAGGTTACCTTAATTTTTAAGTATCTTATTATTACTTACCCGTGGAAATCAAATAATCCATATGTTGTTGTTTCAACGTCGCAACGGACGCTCTATCAATCCTTTCAGCGAGTGCAATGGCGTCCATCCACCTGTTGAACTGCTTAAACATCGCTATAGCAAGTTGCGGCTGATTTGCTTTTTTCACGTAACACTCCTCTGCAGTTGGCAAATCTCCTTTAAATATTGCGAGACGTGCTTCTACTGTTGGACTGTTTAAGCCTAAAAGATGCCAAGTTTATTCAGTGTTTTTTTTTCACGCTGTGAAATAGTGCACACCGTTCTTTACGCATCTACCGCACAAAACGTGTTGAATTCGGCGACTCTTTGGTAACTTTGTTTTGTTACCAGAGCGAGAAAACTTCCATTTCCCTAAGTGAGAATCAAACTTATAGACGTTGTATGTGCCGTTGTGTTGTGCTGTGGTGCTGCACCACGAACACGTCAAATATTATTCAGTATTAAGTTGCTAAACAATTACATTTCTAAATTTAATCATATTTTTTTTTGAAAACGTGAAAATAATATAATTGGTAAGAAAACTCAACGCTAGACTTATATATGGGAATCATCTATATTATAATTATAAATATTCAACCAAGCAGAGGCCGTCGTAGTGCAGCACACAGTGTCTGTCCAGCACAGTGGATGTCTTGGAAATTGGGTTTTACTATTAGATAAAAAAAAATACCTTGTAAAATATCCCCATCGCCATCACTCTTAGCCAACTCGATAGTTTTATCCAAATAGAATGTCCTACCTTCGTCACCCACTTCCCTATAGCATTTGGCCGCTAGCTGTAATATGAAATAAATTAATTATTCGAGCTACATTTTGGTTTTCAGTTTCATAAAATAATTTATCTTAAGATCTATCTTAAGATTCATTTCACCTACCTGTACATCATTATTATTAAGCGCTTGTTCAGCTAATTGTCGCCATAACGGAATAATATCTGCACTTTTGCCGACACCGTCTAAATATTGTGCACAACCTTCCATGTCACCATTACGTAACGCGGTATCTAAAATTGAGAAATTTATTATTAATATAAAAGTGTTCAAAGATTATTTACATCGTTATTTAACAATGTTGAAACAAAGAAAATAAATATAAAAGAATATTATTTTTTGCTGATAATGTATCATCTTACAAACTTATTTTGTAGACGAGATTTATTCACCTATTTCTTGTAATCGGATATTCAATCGTTAAAACTCACTAAAAGCAAGGCGATGCTCATCTAATTCCACGTACTGGAGCTGTCCACCCTCAAGTATCACCTTGCGACCCGCTGCCACCTCTACAGCCGTTCCTCCTCCACATTCCGCCATTTCCACACATTGTGACTCCCAAGCACTGTACCTAGTTATAAGGTAAGGTAAAAACCCAAAAAACAGCGTTAATGGTGATTGTAGTTACTGTTTTTTTACTTTAACGTCTTTTTACCAAAAGTATTGGTTCACTACTAAAAAGCTGTTGCTTCACTATAGCAGGGAATCCCCTAGGTACATTTGCGAGATATATGTAGGAAAGTTAGATAAGTGCTTTGAAGCTCGTACTATTTTCTAGATCGTACAATGTCACAAGAAAGATTTTCTGCGTTCGTTATATTAGTAATTAATATTACTCTCTTTGAAATAGAGACACTTACCAAATAAGTATGTGAGTGGGAGTTTGAGCTACAACTGCGTCACTGTTTTCTATCCATTGCACAAAACTAACGCCACTTGCTATTATCTCCTGTAAATGATTTTATTACAAAA
The DNA here is from genome assembly GCA_001485985.1 of Heliconius ethilla aerotome. Classification (NCBI taxonomy): domain Eukaryota; kingdom Metazoa; phylum Arthropoda; class Insecta; order Lepidoptera; family Nymphalidae; genus Heliconius; species Heliconius ethilla. Next base: position 4,600 of record FAPJ01015720.1, on the reverse strand, counting down.
AAAATATTAAAAATCGCTAATTAAAAAGCAAAAGTTGTGAAATTAATTTCTCATGTTTAAATTAAATATCTCTATATTTAAGAAACAAATTAAAAAGCATTAATTATAATCATGTTCAAAAGAGTCAAAATCAAATTAAATTAACATTTAACATTTTTAAAGTGTTATTTGACACACCAATAATAAATTAAAATACAAAAATATGCGCTTTTGAAAATAAATATTTTTCCTATTACCTTTTCCCCACTATCGAGTCGCAACAGCGCGAGCCGCCTCCGCGTGTCCCGCAGCAGCAGCAGGTGGCCGCTCTCGTTCAGTTCGAGCCAGTCCACGCGCGCTTCGTGCCACCATTGACCCAATTGATGACCTTTTAAAATTTCATATTCTTTGGGGTTTGGATTCCAAAAGTAAAAAAGTTAATTCCCCTCTAAGTTGGAAACTTAGAGGGGAATTAACTTTTTTCATTTCCTCAGGTAACTAGGCAAAGCGCGATAAGCGCGAGTTCTGCCACTCAACCTTGCGTGTTTGTAAACACAAAAATGAGATGAAAAGTAGGGAACATGGTGTTTCGACATTAGGTTCTCTTTGAGATCGTTCTTCTTTCATAACAGTATGAATATGTACCTGTAACAAGGTCGACAACAGCAATGGTCTGCCTATCTAGCAAATAAGCGAGATGCTTGCGTTCACCGTCCAACTTTTGTCCCTCATTGATGCGAACACTTAGCACGTGCGGATTTACTCGCTCAGTTCGCACCTGTGTAAGATATATTTTTTTATAGGTATACAATACAACTTACCTGTACTATTTGTAGAAATAAAATAGTTCAAAAAAAATATTATTAAATAGAATGAAACACAATAATAAAAATCCTGTAGTTTTTATTAATTAACAGTACAAAATAATTAACAGTGTACTGTGCTAGCGTTAGAGCGTTAGCTTATAATATTCTCTACAATTCAAGTTCTCTACAATTTAATTAACCTTTACTAACAAGATACAATAAAAAAAGAACAAGTAAATGTAGATTTCTTAGTAATTATTAATAAACAATACAAGAAAGGAAATATTAGATAAAAGAAATATTGATTAATAATTATTAAAATTACCCAAATATATTTTATGCTTATAATATTTCACAACCAAAAAATAATACACGGAGCGTCAGACGGGACGAACACGATGGCGATAAAATAGATCGATCATTGTCATGCTCTTTTTAAAACTTAACTAGATATGTAAGTTGTGTAAATTTTTATGTAAATTTTTAAAACTAATTTCTACATATTTAACATAAAAATCCAACACGTCCCCTAACACCTACCGTATGCAAAACGCGGTCCAGTCCGTACTCCACGACGCTGAGAGAGCCCGCGCGCTGCAACAGACACGCGCCGCCCACGGCCGCGTATATGCGCTCCCCGGAACCGCTCCAAGGTATCTAAGTGTTGTGATAAATTATTATTATTCATTATGAAG
>FAPJ01015705.1:2523-12999 GCA_001485985.1 Heliconius ethilla aerotome | reverse complement strand
GTCTTAACACTAGGTTCCCTTATCACCGTCACTGATTTCAATCAAGTAACAAATACTACAAATACGACAAAATTATTTTATAATAATTTCTATTGCAAAAAATCGCATTTTAGTATAGTTAATTTAATTATATTATGACATGTTGATATTCGTAGTAATTTTACTAACTCGATATCTAAAACCATCCGGTTATAATTATATTAAATAGGCTTAAAACACGTTTTGCTTCGTTTTAATACTAATGAATATACATATGAGTATGTTTACTAGTTATTCATTATTAAAAAGTCCAAAGTGATGCCACGGAGCTTTCTCTGTTGCACTGTATCTTTTATATGTAAATCTGAAATTTTCTCTTTACATATTTATAATTTGTTCTTAACTAAAATGTATTCTAATATTTTATGTTAAAAGGTAAAATACTTAATATGCCATTTTCTTCTTCTTCCTGGCATTAATCCCGGCTATTACCAGGGTCTGCCTGACTGACTGACTGACTGACCTGACTTAATATGCCATTTTATCTTTAGTTATTATATAATTTTCAAAGCCGAACTGAAAAATAATACACTGTTATCCTACTAATATATGTTTGTATGTATATTTGTATGTGGATGCATATTTGTTCCATTTTCACACAAAAACTACTGAACAGGCTTAAATGAAACTTTACAGTAATGTAACTAGTAAATTAGAATTCATTTAAAGATTTTCTTTAATTTCGAAATAATATAACAATTTCAAGCGTTTTTGCATTTTTCATTAACAGGTTCAAGCGGGCAAAGTCACGTTTGGATTGCTAGTACTATGTAAAATACTTATGCAAAATCTTAACTTGCAAGTTCCGCATGCTGTAGGCGATGCTAAATTATGTTAATATACTTTAAGTTAAATACAATACACCATAACCATTGGTTTCGTAATACTCAGAACAATCATACACTTGGCAAGTAAATTTGCAATACAAAGATTACGCACTTGTCCCAATAAGGACGGGAAATATGAATTCTTCTCCACTATGCGGTTAAGGAAGGTGTTCCATTCATTTATCACGTCTAAACGCAATCCTGTCTTGTTGCAAATATCTCATGATCGATGGTAGGTTATTTTAAAAGAGCAACAAAGGTCATATGGTAATCTTGCAAATATAAAAATACGAATGGTACTTAGGTAGTTTAGTTTTATTTATACAGCTTGTTCTTCACTGAACAGTCTTTGACAAAAGTGCAGATAGTATATATCTATAAATTCAATATTTTTTTAAATAAAATAAAATATATACATTATTAATATATATAGATAGACATTATTAATAGTAGCCTGAGAAGAGCTGATATACACTACGCTCTCTGGATAATCAGACAATAATTATAAATGGCCAATTGTTATTTAAGATTTTATTTATTTATTTATTTTTTTAGATTTCATTACTATTTTGTTAATTTATAATTTAAAATGAGTAAGTTATTTTTTACTTCACTTATTCTGACTAATACACAATCTTGATTAATTAATCAGGTCTAATTAGACCTCCTTTTCGAACATAATTAGTATAGGTAAACAAAAATGCAAAAACTAGTCCATAAATGTACTTTGCAAGTTTTTATTAAGGTCTAGTTAACTTTGAATACTATTTAGGTAGATTCAGGGCAAAAAATTAAATTTTTGCAATTTCTAACCAACCCGTTTACATACTGGAAGCAACTTATGCTGTAATTGATCCATTTAGTTTTTTACTCATTTATTTGTTTACTCATTTTTTATATCATATATATATTACTGTAATGATATTTTAGTAATATTATAGAAATAAATTTGTTTACTTTAAATAAAAAGACGCAAAACAATGCTTGCACGTGTTAAATTGACCACATTCCTCTACAGCTGGCAAAACCACTTGCAGGAAGGAATCCTTATAATTTCATCAGGGCTTTGTACGTTAGCGTCTCAAATCTCAATAAAATTAGACTATGAGAATATTTATCTATATAAACTAAAATAATCCTTCTTTAGAAAACGATTAAGAGAGTATCTTTAACTAGATAGATTAAGTCAATATAAAATGTGACATTATAAATTACAATTTAATATATATCGCAAAGAGAGAATAGAGTAATAACAATACCCTATGCTTATGTTTACATAGGATGGTAAACTTTAGCTTAATATATCTAATGACGTATTCAGATTGGGTTCTAGCGACATAATTGGCGTTAAGCTTACGTAATAATCCCGTTTGAAATCCGCATCGTGATCCAAGAGGTAGCCCTGAATGTATAATATATAAAAAGTGTCTCATTAATTCACTATAACTTATTATTATTAATTATAATTATTAACTATTTCATAATTATAACGATATTTGAAATGTGAAAAACATGTTACAATAATTTTATTATGTACATTTTAATAAATATTTGACATATTCTCATAATAATGTAAGTATAGTAATTATTATACTATTGATAAATGTATAAGTTTTCTAGCCACAGCCTCTCAAACTATTTCTAATCTAGTACCACCTACATAGTAAATCTATAGGAAATAGCAATTTCCTTTGAAACCGATCCAAATACCACATCGACGGCTCAATTTGGAAATTAACATGTGATAAATTTAGAACGTTATAGACTACATATATTTAATATTTTTTACTTATACAAAAATTTACTAAGTTGACGTAATGTTTTTTCTTCACGCTATGACATGACAACATTAATTTAAATAGGGACTCTGAAGACTTTCATGCGTTATGTTACACTTTAAATTTTAAATAAATTTATTTCTGTAGGCAAGCATCATTAAAACATGACCTTGTTCTTTTTAAACATTACTTGCAAAAGGGTTTGTAAAGTAAAAGTAGACAAAGATATTTATATTTCACGTAGAATGCAAGTATTTCCGTATCGCGGAGTTACCGCCCAAATGTCATTACCATTGAAATCACATTATTGTTATCTCTCTATGCGATCATTTTAAGTTTTCCGCAAAAAAATCCAAGTTACTGAAAAACTTTACACAAAACACACTAATTCATTTCATTATAAAGGTAATATTCATTAAGTTATATTTTTTTATTTCGTAATTGTAATGATAGCTAATTTCAGTGCCTTATTCTTATACTAATAAACATTTTTAATCAGCAAATGAGACTGTCATGGCGCAGGGGAATAAGCTGTGACTGTAAACATAACAGTTGTAGGTTCAATTCCCACTCGAAGACAGGAAATATTTCCTATTTTTTTTGCTCTGATAACAAGTCAAAGCCCGGCTATTTAAAGTTCAGTAACTCAATAGGCAATGTCTCGAAAATTGGACAGTGCGTGGGGAACGGAGAATATTAACTCGAGGAAGACTTCAGAGCTATAAAAAAAATTTTTTTTTAAGAAGCAGTTGTACGCTAGTTAAATTAAAAATGAATAATATTATTAACAAGATTGTAGACGAATGATATAAATACGTTGTTAAATCATCATTCAAGTTCGAAATGAAAAGGCAGATTGTTATCCACATTAAATTTAATATGACGGCAATCGATTGTCACACCTTAACATACGATCTCTCACTTCGATGTATAATATTCTGATGAATTGGTTTCCTTTTACGTCGATTAATTATAGCGTATATAAACGTTTATTGAAAAATTATGTCTCGAATCGAAGTGACATTTAATTTTTTGCTTGTAGCAACAATATTATTATCATATTTATTGTATTTTCTTAAATAAATCTTCGCATGTATTTTTACTTACTTTTATAATTTAACGTTTTAAATGACACAACTATATAAAGCAAACAGTTAATGTTATATATTATTATAATAAATATATTTTTAAACAGAATTGCACATTAGCACCTTCCCACATGCACCAAAATGGCGGCAATGTCAAATAAGCTTATTAAATCAATATTATTAAATTACTTAATTATAAATTGTATTTAATACAAAAAAAAACAATGTCTATTATAAAAGAGTTTCTTTAACTATTCTTTCAAATTCAATATGCTAAATAACTAAACGTGTTGCTTATGCCTAATCTTGGAACGCAAGCGCAAATACCTGTCATTGTAATTGCATAAGACGTTTCTAATTTGATACTACGAGTATGTCTGCAATCGTAGTAACGAGACCATATATGATACAATATATTAAATACTAACTGGTGTATGTCTACTTCGTGTTAAGTTAATGTTTTCATATACCTTGCTAATGCTCTCTTGAATACAATTTTCTATTTATTTAAAAAAATATCATTAAAAATTATATTAAAAGAAATTTTCTTAATAATTACGTGCGTAGTACAAACAGTGTGAAAAATAAATTTCATCTGATAATTAATTCATCAATCTTACTAGTAGTTATTAGTAACTTATTTTCAATATTTTTAATTTTTTTTGCTTTAAAAATTTTGTGATGTAAACAATATTAATTGATATTTTATGAAATATTAAGAATTTATTATGATTTTCTTTTATTATTTCTTAACATAATGTATTACCAATAAATATGATGCTGGTATGAGCGTTTCTCCGTTCTCTCTGACTACGCATCTGAAGCATACAGCCAAAAAAAATATTATTATTCTTTCTTAATTCTTGTATTGCGTGTCTAAGTTGCAGAACATAATTCTATACACTTCGTGTTGTAAATTATACGCAACTATGTTCAAAATTATGATAATGGCAAACGGTAAAACAATTTGAAACGTAATAAAGTTATGGAAATATAATCTTTGAGAAATAATCTGCAATATGCACATACAATTTTATTTACATATTCTATTATTTTATTGCAAATCAACCAAATTGAAATACATAGTTGCTTATTCATATAATTTTATTGATAAGCTAGCTTACTTATAATAGTTACCTATTGCATAAAACATACTTAACTTTACAATATATGAAATATTCCAAAAAAATATTAAGCTATGACAAGTGTAATTATTTTATTATATTCATTAAAACAATAAACTAATTTGTATAATTACCTACATATCTGGCAACTTATAATTAATTCTCTGAGTCATCCATTAGAAAATCATTAGCGAAATTTATTATATTACCGAAGTTAAACAATAAATATAATCAGTTAGTATATACTCGTAGATGCCAACAGTGTCTCGTGTAGTGTAGTGACCAAAATACCAAAATGTTCCTCGGTCAATACTTCCCCGTGCTTCTGCTAGTGATGGGCTGCATCGCCGACACTAAAACTGTCAATTATCAATCTCCCATCAACGGCTTTGGAGGAAAATCAGGTAAAAAAATTATATTATATTTCACTTTTGTTCACTTTTCAGTTTTTTTTGTTCACAATACTAAAGTTAACTATGACAAAGTTTTTTAAGTTAGAGGTGAAGCTAAAATAAATAAAGTAACTATTTATATAATATAGTTATAGATAAATTACATTTTTTAAATACTCGTATTTTAAAATGTAAAGTAATGATAAATTAGGTATTTATTATTGCCAACTAAAACATGTTCTTGTTGTATGAATTTAAATTGTAAAAAAAATCAAACTGCTACTATCAATTTATTTAAAATAAATCTGAGTAATTTTAAAGTTTACTTTATATGTAAAATGAATAAAAAATTGTTGTAACTAAATGTCATCGAAAATAGTTCCTTTTGTTAATCGATGAGTCAGCTGCTGTCAAGAATTATTAATACAGTCAGTTCAAAAGTCATGTTATAAATAGATAACTTATAAAACATATTACGTTTTTTTTGTTTTATTTTGTACCATTCAAGAATGTAAAAACAACCATAATGCAGATATAGTTTATTTCTCTTTTGATATCAATTTGAGAACATTTCGTGTCATAGATTAACTGATTAAACTGTAGAAAAACATATTTTATATAGAAACATTCTATCGATAAGAATCAAATCCACTACTAAATTTCCCAACGACATGGCTACTGATATGTCTTTTTTTTTTGTACTATGGTCTTTTCCTTATAAATATGTACCTACGTCAAAAATTAATAAAAAACATTATGTTTGATATAAGAGTAAGAAAAATCAAAATTAAAAACTAGTCAAAAAACTAAGTATAAAAAAAATCTAAATAAAAAAACTAGTCAAATTAAATCAGCTTTTGGATTTCATTTTATTCCTACCGCTTAGTTTTTGTTTATGTTCTTATATAGGAAACGAAAATGTATGTATAAAATAAACATTTTAACGTTAATAGTCCATTTATTAATATAGGCAATTATTTTTCCATATCGTAGTTGTCCATGAATAGCTATAATAAATAGAGGTATACATATCCTACCCAACTAAAAAAATAAAAATTAGCTTCACACTGTATCCCGAACATAGCAGGGCAGGCAGTGAATCTATTGTTAAGACACTCCGTTCCCCAGTTACCGCCAATTTTGTCAAGCCATTCAACGTAACTCAACGCCGGGCTACATTAAAATAACAATCTTTCAATTTAACCAAGACCCCTTATTATTTCAGCAAAACGCAATGAGCATTGAAATACATGAGAGTTAAGGCTACGCTAAACGATATTGAAATAGTTTAATGTCTTCGTGACTATCGTGAACTTCGGCTACTGTTAAAATAATAACTCCATTGAAAAGTTTTTTTCTACAGTATGTCCTAATTTAAATTAAAAAAAGAATATCCAAATACAGATTTAACGCAATCCATAATATTTTTTTTGAATAGGAACCGAATTTACTAATGATTTTATATTAATTTAGTATTTTTAAAGAGTAAAATTACATATTTTTATTTTTACCACAGTCACATTTATCTATAACATAAACTCATTCATTATTTTTAGTTTAATTATGTATTTAATTACTTTTTACGATAAATAGAATAAATAATTTTAATTAAAAACAATGTGAAGGTTCTACTGTTGATATTTGTTGGTATTACATCAATTAATTATCACAGAATGTGTATTTAAGGTATTTAAGGCTAATTATAATTCTAATATTCTTAATAGCAACCTGTTTGACGAAAAAACCACAACTACAACCGTATTTTAATTAAAGTACTACTAGACTCTTACCAAGTCAGTAAACTACTACTAAGATTTTTAACCTTCATAAAAAATTGTATTCTTTAAATCAATTGTTTGGTTATTACTTTCATTAATCAATGCTTTAATACAGAGTATATAAACCTTTTATAGATCTGTCCAATGAAGGTCAATGTAAGATATTTTGAAAGCTTGTTATTTTAATGTAGTCCGGCGTTGAGTTCCGCCATTCAACACGCAATGCCTTGACAAAATTGGCGGCAAGTGTCTTAACACTACGTTTCCTCTGCCTACCCTGTTGTGTGCAAGATACAACGTGAAGTTAGTTATTGTGGTATTAAACGAGAGAAATATAATGTACGCAAAATTTATAAACAAATTTTGGAAACCGAATTAATTACACACAGATAGATTATCTGTAATATGTTTTCACAGTATAATATACTGTATATTTTAAATGTTATAGATACATTTTAATATTGTTAGTTGGCTATCACATTGTTTTTACTATGGAGAGGAATACCTACGTTCTTGAGGTCTACATTCGTTCTTAATCGAGGTTAATATCTTCGTTCTTTAACCTTGCGTTTTAAATCCTAAATTGCTTATATTTTTTTTATTGTTATTCTAGTAATTGTGATTTTTCACAGATAATATTTTTTCTCTATGCAAATTGACAATAATGATAATAGTTCTTTTAACTAAATACTATATTTTTACAATATTGCTTTACTAAAAAAATATAATTAAACAAAATATTCATAAATAAAGGATGCATTCATATTTTTTGACCTTTAGACGAAACTGGACCATTCCAAAGGTCAGGGTGGGCTAAGCGGTTTGCGGTCACCTCTTTTATGTTTTCCGTATTTTCATGACTATTGATATGGAGTTGATATTAAATTTCTTCTTTATTTTTTTGTTTTTAGTATAGGATATAATATGTTTAATTTTTTTATTATTATAGCAGGTATAGTTATAAACTATTCTATTATCTATCTATTTATAAGTTCTCACCCATCCAAACGCGCCGAAATCGAGAAAAATTATGCCGAAATACAAAATATTATAAAAAAAAATAAGAACTTGGTTAAAAATTATTTGAGTAAGCTTAATGTACTTTTTGCACTCGATGCAGATTCAATCATTTAAAAAAAATGAATTGAATAAGGACATAATCAACGTACACTTTGAATGAAATAGACAGACAGACAGAATTACTTTCGAATTTATAATATACGTATGGATATTATGTTATGATTTATTACAATTGTTAACAGTACACAAAATGGTTATCATTGGATCTTGTTGATGCTTACGACTTTTTAACTGACTTCTGGAGGTTATCAATTCGACTGTATTTATTTTTATGCTTTTTTTTGTAGTAGAGAGACCTTCTATTATCTTCTACTGTTAAAACCTGGATAGTCACCGCAGTGGAATCTTTGTATCTATTTTTATGACACTATATTAGGTATATTAGTGGTGATATCGCCTTACAATAATTGTATGAATAGATTTTACAAATCTAACCAACAACTAGGCTGCAATTTAAAATTCATTTGAATTAAAAATACTTCTTTTTTTATGATGCTTCTATTACTAAAACTGTTTGTTTATTGTTAAGAGATAATTTTTATTTTTTTTTGCTATCAGGCCTTATATATATATATATATATACACACAGACATACAATTAAAATTTTATATTCATTGCAATATTTACATTTTCATTCATCATCCAAAGGTTTCTTAATAACATTTTTATTATATACATTATTCTTTGACCTTTACTACTAAATCTTAGTTTCTCAACGTTTGGACAATCATTGATTGGTCACACATACGAGTAGGTGTACCCTAGTACAGAGAACGATTTTTTTCCTCTTTGTCAACTTTAAAAAATTTTGTAACGCAGTTTTGTTGGAACTGAGTGCTAATAGCAAACAAAAAAACTGGTCAAGTGCAAGTCGGTTCTTGCATATGACTAAAACTAAAACTAACCTTTTAATAATTTTTCTTACTCTAACTGCGTGCCAAATTTCATAACTGTAGTTAAGCAGGAAGGACCTTATGGGGTAGTAGTACAAAGCAGCACGGGCAAAATATTTTATTAATCGTATTATATGGTAATCGAGCTATTTACCTTCACAAATATGAAAGGATGTAGTTCTAAATATACCTATGATATGGTGGTTGACGGTTTCAAGATGTCATAAAAATAATATAAATACAAAATTGTAGAAATAATATTTGTATTCATATTCGGTATACATCTTTCAGAACATTAGGTGCTAATCTTTATCTTCTTTATCTATTTTCATATAACTATAACTATATGGTTCCAACATCTCATTAGAATTCATACAATCAAAATATTTAGCTTAAATATACGTATATTGTTATGTAATTCATAAAATTATTTTTATTTTACAGATTGCTCGAGCTGCAGCGAAGATGAGTTGGGCGTGACTCGGTGGACGATGCCTCTGCTTAAATCTGGAGAGAAGAGATATTACTTAGGAATATTCTTTAAGGTATTTGACACTAATATTAAAATTATTTTTTATTTTAACAGTAAATACCGTCGAAGTTCTACTATAAAAAAAGAAGCAACGCTACAATGACGTAACTAAACATCGCTATATTTCATACTTTCGGACAAATATCTACATTTTTAACAAATATTTTTTACATATAAATATTTGAAGAAATAAACTCGCAAATAATATATATACATTACTACCTTAATACTAGAAACAACAATTCTTTTGTTATTTAACTACTTGTTATTACTAGATATTTCATAACAATGTATTATGTATAAATTAAATCACATCCGTAATTTGGTAGAGTAAATCAAAAGACGATCATCCTCCCTTTTGTCCAAAAGTTCCCACATTGTCAGTGAGAAAGTTGCCTGACCTGGTTTTCTTATACATAATAAAAATGTTGACTATAGAGTTAATATAACAGCAGAAATTGAATTTCAGAAGTTTCTAAGTCCATATTTGTTAAATGAGATAGTAATAAAGAGAGTTATGTAAGGAATATGCTAAAGAAAATAATAGATAATAAATATTGGAGGTGTTTTTATTTCTTTAATAATCTCTCAAGGCACCTAAAAGAAGCTTCACTGCCAATTTGAATATATAGCTAAGAAAAAAATATACCTCTGCATCTCAAGGGTGTATCTGTTTGGGGGCTGTTTGTGGTTGTCGGTTCGATTCATCAAATACAAAAATATCTTCAAGGTGTTGCAGAAGCACGTGTCAAGATCCGTTAATAATTATTGACGTCACATATTGCGCAACTCGTACGCATCTCGCGCGGTGTGATCGATTCAGCTTTCTCTTTTACACGATACTTATAGCAACCACACCTACCAGGTACCTACTATAATGTCATTCATGTATAAAATTTTACAAGCTGCTTTAATGTTTTCTATCTTCAGCTTCACGCTGAATCC
>FAPJ01015688.1:0-12962 GCA_001485985.1 Heliconius ethilla aerotome | reverse complement strand
GGCAGAGGAAACCTAGTGTTAACGACTCCGTTCCCCACTTTCCACCGAACTCTGTTACTTAACACGCAATACCTGGAGGCAAGCCTAGGATACCAGAACAAGGAAATGGAAATACAAATTTAAATATTTTTTTAATTTTCTCGAGTGGGGATTGAACTCACAACCAGTCGCGTTTCCAGTCACACTTTGTGCCCCTGCGTCACACGTGTTATTTATTATTATTTTTGTAAACATCGAAAGCTATAAGTGGCCGAAATAGAATTTCTCTCCTTTCGACTTTTGTATGTATGCTATTTCAATTTCACTTTCACTTTATTACCGTTAACGTATCTCAAGCTTCGGCTGTAATACTGCAATGTTAAATAAAATGTCGAACAGATAAATGTATCTTAATAAGAATCCACTCAAATATATTAAATGATAATTGATGTCTAACAATGCATGAGATTTTATGATGTTCAATTAGTTTTAGTCGTTTCTTTATTATTTATTTTGAGATACAATGTTGTCAAATTATAAAAAATTGCAATAACCATTTAGATATATAAGGAAGAAACTAATAAATGTGTAACTAGCAAATTTAATGTGTTTGTGTATTTTTGCGTCATCTTCCTAATTTTAAATAATAACTATACGCTATATATACCTTTTTTTAATATACGTACTATTATGATTATACTCTGTAAAATTCAATGTAAAGCTAAACGGAATGTTGATACGGAGAATCTGTGACCGCTGGGTGCATCTGCTAGTTGCATTGAGTAATAAGCACACGTAATGTCAAACAAGAAATTCTCGTACACAAAGAATTGTTTGTGCAGTTGGTTTTATATGAAAATACAGAAAAAATTAACATTTACAAAAAAATCTTAAAACAATATTTGACATTCAATAACATATTACAATTGCGGTAACGTAAACTTCTCGTTAAATATTTAAGAACTCGTATTAAAACATAAATTATGTTAAACATATTTTGTATATACTAATGAAATTTAAGTAAATCTAGTTGTATTCACGCCGCTTCTAGCACACGAGGTCGGTGTTATATTCGGCAAAACACAAAATATTTGTAAATATTATGAATACATTTGATAAACGTAAGTAGTTTTGAGCATGAGGCAAAAGTATGTGTTAGAATAGATTATTAGAACTATGTATTAGTAAAATATTTCAATTCTACCTGTTACGCTCTCCGCTTCATGATTTTGTACTTCACATTTCTTATTACCGAAGATGGTCTTGTAAATCAAGTGTAATATTACACACAAGACAATGGTAAATCCAGCTAGGATATATGCATTCATTTTCTGTCCGGCTTCTGTGTATCCCATTTTCATTGAAAAATCTTATAACACCGCTAAATATAAAGTTTTAAATAGCGAGAATAGTCACGCGGTAAGAAATTAACTGAACTGACTGACTTGATGAGTGACAGACAGTGAACTATAAGACTGAACTGTTGTGATTGAATGAAAACAGATTCTATTCGCTAGTTGCTTCATGTGGTCACATTCTCGTACAACGAACTCGCGCCAAATGCACGATTCTTTACACGCAGTATACAAATACTAAAACGAATGTTAATATAATAAAATTTATAATTGAAAAAAATTATCCTTTTTTGTTGTTATATTATGATTCCAATTTTATAATATAAACAACTTGGAAAAAAAAAGATCTTATTAATTTATAAACGTACATTAATGTAATAAAATATAATAAATGTAAGGGAATTAATATGCGCATTATCATAAAATTTTAACATTTTTTTTATTTCATAAATATGTACCTGGCTGTTATCAATTAAATCAGAAAATAACAATAGTTAAAAAGATTTTTTTGACACAGAAAATTAACAGGGTAAAATTATAAAGTAAATATGACTAAATTAAAATAATAATATTTAATATAACATGCCCAGTCGTAAAAGCTATAGGTAAGTTTTATATTCAGTATATTTTTAATAAATATATAATTATAATAAATATGATTTTACTGACATGGATATACGATACTTAATTCGTTCATAAAGAATTGTAAACTCTATCAAAAATTTTATATATTATGAATATATTTTGTCCTTTACTTATTAATGAAAAAGAAAGGGACAAACATATTCTAAGTTTAAAATTTGTAGTTTCTAGAATGTGTGAGCGAAGTTCATTGATTTAAATGTCACTGTCATGTTAATGATTCAGTTGAAGTTCGCAACTTCGCAACTCGACAACGTTGTTTTCTGCAGTAAAGAAATTCTGCAAACGTGTTTAAAGTGATATTTATCTGAAAATCAAAATGCCTCGACGAGGACGATCTGCGAGTCCACCTCCCGCTCCCCGAAGGTAAATCATATAACGTTATTATTTTATAACTAATATGAATATTGCGTGACATAACCTTTTTGATATAATTGTTAGAGCTGCGCCGCCACCACGGAGCAATGTACCAGCTCATGCTCCACCTTCTGCTCCGGCTCCAGCTGCAGCGGCCGCTCAGCCTCAACAACCATCCCTTTTTGGCCAAATGGCAGCTACCGCCGGGGGAGTCGCTGTAGGATCTGCAGTGGTACGTTATTGTTACGTAACATAAACATTTATATCTATGAAATCCTTTTCCATAGTACTTTTTTATTTCAATTTTTTTATTACACAATGTTTCAATATAATTTCTGGAACTTAAATCGTATTTTCTAATATTCTTTGTTTGGCAATAATCCAATAACAGTCACGTGTTGTGAAGATAACATGACGGTCATATCATAAGATGTAAACATGATTTGCACATTCAGATTAGGAATAAAAAGTTACTGAAAATAAATTTCGTAAAAATTTTTTTGTATTGAAGTAGCCACAATAACAAATTATTTAATTGAAATTGGGTATCTGTTCTTAATATATATCCTTTTATAACTATATAATTTCTTTATCAGTTTATTAAATTAATATACTTAAGATTACACATATTTGGCCAACTTTATATAGACTTACAAAAGACATTTGTTTAGAACTTCTATAAAGTAACATGGCTGTTAATTAATTCTTGTACCCTTCTCAGCATAAGCTATATCCCAAATATAGCAAGATAAGCAGGGAAAATCTAGTCCTATTTCTGCTTCCTGCTTAAATTACATTAATACATTTGAATGGTGTAATTCAATCTTATGAGAGTGGAGAAATAAAAATAATTCATTGTATTGTGTTGACTCAACTATCCTGTTTAAAATCATATGCTATTGATTACTATAACTTACAAATTAATTAGTTTTTTTTATTATTTAACATGCACAGATATATTTTAATTTAATACATTTTTATTACATGAAATTTATAAATTCAAATTTTTATTTTAGGGTCACATGGCTGGTAGTGCCCTTACTGGTATGTTCAGTGGAGGTGGTAGCAGTGAGCCGGCACAGCAGCAAGCCGCGGCTCCGCCAGCCCAGTCCACTTACAACCAGTACCAAGGCCAACAGGCACAAGGCCCCTGCGCATGGGAGATCAAGCAGTTCATTGAATGTGCCCAACAGCAACATGATCTGACACTCTGCGAAGGCTTCAATGAGGCTCTCCGTCAATGCAAAATTAACAACCACATCTAGACAAGCTGTTATATATTCCAACATGATTGTACTTTTATTTCCCAGATCAATTCTTTTGATTTATAAGAGTTGTGCCAACAATTTATTTTTCTTAAAGTGCTATCTAAAAATCCAGATGGTTCATTTAAATAATTTCAGGTACCTTCCGAGTGATTATTTAATGTAAAGATTATAATTATTTATAGTGGCCATTGTAGCAAATTTTAGCTTTATTTTTATTAATGACGTAAATAATGTAGATCATTATTCAATTTATTTTATATTATTAGTGAGATGTTACAATTATAAATAAATAGTAAAACCATATAGTTGTTTTATTTTTTATCTTATTATATTAATTCATCAATTTATAATTTATGGGAATATCGATAAAAATAAATACACAAAAAAAATAATTGATTGATATGCAATCATTTAATTTTTTCGTGTATTTTTGCAAAATTTAATGTGTAAAATATTTTTTCTATTACTAGGTGACGAGTGGAAATAACACAAATACACATTCAGTAGGATGTGTAATTGTAATAAAAGGTATTTTTAGTTTTAGTTCTTATGATAATGTGATGCCACAAAACAATTATAATTTAAATAATAGTGAAAAATTACTACGAGAACTGTGCTCACACACAAATGTAAAACTAAGTTTACGCCTCACGGACTACATTAAAATAATACGTTATATTTCCATAAAAATATAATAAATATACACATACAATAGTATACATACAATAATATACATACAATAATAATATACATACAATAAATATAATATACACGTGAAATTATGTTCTACATTAACGTATGAAGTATTATCTTCATAAAGACGTCATAAAAACAATAAAAAATCTAAACCGTTAAAGCTTTAAAGTGAATATATTCGATCTACAGTCCCAGTCGCGGGAGTCGATCCCGCTACTCCCGCGCAGATCAACATGCGCCGGCGCACCCTCCCTCCATCGTGGTGACGCCGATGCCGCGTCGCTCCGTGTTCAGGGACGCTGCGGCGATAGCGGGCGGCGTTACCGTTGGCACTACTATGGTATGTGGAAAGTGTATAGCTGGATAGGTAGAGAACTAGTCAAGATATTCTGTTCTCCGTACTAGAGACATTGCATGGTTGGTGGTGGAACTCACTGTCGCGCTTTATCTCACCATATTTAATGTAAAATTCATAAAATACATTTCTATAAGATATTTAAAAAACCGCGCACCGCAACCGCGCTTTATATAGGAATCGTAATTATGTTTTTCATAGAGATTAATTAAATAAAACGATTAAACGTTAGAATTTATGTAAATATTTTTAATAATTTAAAATAAAAAATAATTGTTTCAAATATTTAATTTTCTCCAGGGCCATCTTGCCGGGGAAGCGATAACCAGTATGTTCACTGGTCGCCGGCGGGAAGAAGTGGTAGAAGTTCTGCCTAGAAATTACCAATTAGGTTCAGAACCCAGCGGCCCCTGCGCGTACGAAATAGCCCAGTTCCTTCAGTGCGCAACTAGCCGCGACAATCTACAGGAATGTGAAGCATTTAATGAAGCGCTTCGAGAATGCAAACGACGAAATCGTATGTGTTGTTTTACTAAATCTTATCAGTTTTGGTAATTTTAACTTAAATAATGTTTTTTCTTCTTTCAGGTATACCTTAAGGTTTTTACATTCAAAGAAATTGGTCAAAGAGATATACATATTTCATCAACATTCCATGTTTAAACAATGGTTTATATAGTTTTGATATCTCATAATAAAAAATCCTAGAGTAACATCGTTTCTTTGATTAGCAAAGATGCTGCTATAGGGCTATTTAAAAAAAAATAACATTAATTTACATACAAGTATAAATCACTATGATTAATTTTTTCCAAGAGATTTGAATAGATTTGTATATTTTTGCATATTTCGGGATATTAAAAATAAAACACGAAAATACAGGTGTATACATATAAACTTAAAAATTTATTTACACCTTATTATATAAATGTTGTGACGTTTCTCAGTAAAGAACCATTTACAAACTAAACATTTGAGGTTTCGAGTGTTACAAAATTCGAGATAGACAATTTTTTTGTATCAAGAACAGAATTAACATTGAAGAAATAAATAACTATGTTTTTTTTGTAATATTAAACAAAATATATTTATATTATAATTCTCTGTACAATATTTCGGTAATTTACATTTTGGCACGTTTTTAAATAGAATTTGAGACGCCAAATTCAGTTCTTACAAGTCATCAACTAATTGAACGTATCTTTGGATTATATATATGATCGATATTTGTTCTACTGACCAAGAAGAAAACAGTACAACGACTAACAGCAATAAATTTATGATATAACATACGAAAAAAAATGTAATGAAACTTGAAAACGTTTTAACTTCGAAGAACAATTGTATTGCGCAAGCCTAGGTTAAACTTAACAAGAATCACTTTGTGACAGAACAACCTTTTGTTTGTGCAACATTTAAAACTATGAGAAAATTTCGAGGACAAAGTAAAAAAATATGTTATTTTTTGTCTTAAATTTACAAAGGAAATATTCGATCGAAATGTCGTACATTCGCATTAATGTTTACAATCAACTAATAATACGTTTTAACGCTTAAGCTAAATCAGTCTAATTCTTAAAGCGACATAATGTGCAACGATAAAGTCACAACGAATGCCGTGATCACACACTGGAAATTACAAAGTAAGGCCACTAGATTAATTTACTTGAGGTTAAATCAATTAACCAGTCCAAAAATAAAGTACATTAGAGCATAATTATCATTATTTTATACATATATTTTTATTAAATATATTAAACGAAATTATACTAAGTTAATATGGCGGTTCGTTATAAAAAAATACAATGCCAACGTAAATCATTTACAGTTGTTCTTGAAACAGTTGTAGTATGGAACTTTTGGAGGTGTAGGTATCGAAATTGTGACAGTTTCGCAAACTTATGCCTAAATATATTATTATTAGCAAAAAATGCTTTCGATATGGTAAAACATCAACATGAATATAAACGATCACAAAAATAATGCACCAGCGCACAGTGCGCTACACAAACCATTGTAAATACGGGCGCAACGACAAGTATACCCAAAATACAAAAATAATTTAAAGCTATCACATCGCTTAAGCTTCATATTGTTCATTTGGTGCAAGTCACACACAAGTCGTATTTGCACTTTTTTCAGTCACTTCATTTATTGACATGTTAAACTTTTAGAAAAAGTGCAATTAAGTCATTGTTGCACCAAATGAACGATATAAGTAATTGTTTACTCCATTGCGTTTAATGACCGGGTCGACGCGTGAATAATTATAATAAGCAATATTAGTATAATATCTATATATTACATTTTAGTCAAATTTACATAATTACAGGTGCTCAGGGTATTTATTTACAATAAAAATAATTCGAATATGTCATCAGGAATATTGATCCCAATATTCAGTGTAGTAGTGTGATCAGGTTCAGTAAGTGGAAAACGAAAAATAATTTCATATCATAGTAAAATTAGGAGAAAATTCGGGACAATTTGGACGGCGTTAAATATAATAGAGATAGTGGTCCATCATGGGCTAGGTGCGTGCTACAGGCGCATCTCCCACAATATGAGGTGCGCGTCCCTGGGGTTGGGGTCGGCGGCGGGCGCGGGGCGCTCGGCCGCTTCGGCCGTCTGCCGCCAGTCTACATATCCGCGCCCGCCCACCACCGTGAGCACGGAGCGCCGCGCGCCGCCCTCGCCCAGCACGTAATCGGCGCCCCGCAGACTGCGCGCCGCCCGCCCGCCGCCACCACCCTGCGACCGGGCGCCCGCATCTGGGGACGGGGCGGCGGCCGCCACGCCCGACGCGCCAGAGCTAGTTCGCGACACGCCGCGCAGCGCCATGGATTCCTCACTGCCGGAGGACGTACATAGGCTGGAGGCGCGCGAGTCTACGGACCAGCTGGATAGGTCGAGGGAGCGCGGGCGGCCGGCGCGCATGCGCAGACGGCGGTCCAGCGTGCTCACGCGGAAGGGGATGGCGGCCAGCTCAGGGTCGCTGCGCCGTAGGGCCTCGCCGCCGGACCCGCTCACGTCGGCCTCCCCGACGCAGTCCTTCACGAACATGAGATCCCCGTACAGTCCGTAAACGTCGCACGCGTTCAGGTTGGCACACTTGGGTAGAGTTTTGCTTAGCCGCACGTCACCTGGTTTCTTCCGCCTGATGACAGCGGACTGGACGCGCTGCGGCCGATATGGACTCATCTCTTCCGATATCCGCCTTTCGAGTTTGTGTTTGTCATTTTCTTCCTTAGCTTCCTCTTTGAACTCTTGGACAGTTTCTGCTAGAGCGCGAGCGTTGGACAGATTGCGTCGTACAATATTAACGTCAACTTCTTTGTTTTCCGGAGCAAGTGACAGCAGGAACGTGACAGGGCCGGCGTGTGCGTGATACGAGACAGCAATGTGACCTCCTATGAGAGGCAAGCCCTCCAACTTTGGCAAAGGCACCGTCACACTCACCCCCGCAGTGGTGCCGACCCACAGTAGCCCTTGTCCCGCGAGCAACGCTGACACAAACGCCGGCTTGCTCCCTTCCCTAGCACCGATTGTCTTCGCTACATCAGCAGCTATGTCAATATTTTGCAAATGCTCGAACGTTTCCGAGTGGTACAAGCTAACATACGTTGAATCTGAGAAGGCTGCCCAAAGTCCCACACCGGAGTGAGCAAGATATTTCACAGCCCGGTCACCTTCTCCCTTCAATTCAAGGATACGCATAATTTCAGCTGTAAGCGCGTTGATGGCGAACACCCTCTTCGCGCAGGTCGCATATACAATGCCGTCCACTGGTAGTATGCAGTGTACGGGTTTATCACCTAGTTCAATTGCGAGTGGCTCCTGCAGTGCCCACGAATCATCATGATTTCGTCTAAACACTGACACTCTGCCATTTGATAGTCCTACGAACATTGAGTCGCAGTGGTACTTGATTTGAGTGACGGCGGCCACTGTGGTCACTTCTGTCAGTTTTTCCTGCTTTTCGGGTTCTACGCCTGAAAAGATGATGATTTTCTTGTCTTCGGTGCCGAGCCACACTGTGTCACCACAAAGCGTGGTCACTTGTCTAAGTCCTTTTGCATATTCCATTGACGTTACCTGAAATTTAATATATATTTATTTTATATAAAAGATGGACAGACAACAATACCACAGAACTCAATTTTTAATTATAAACACGATACCCCACCCCGCTCCATGCGGGATACAGCGTGAAGCTAAATAAAATAAATATATAATACCTTAGTGTCCGGCAAATCCAGCGTAACAAGGGTCTTGAGTGAGGCCGCCCTATGGGTCAGTACGGCGACATGGGAACCAGTGCCCCCGCCAGCACAGACCCATAGTAGGGAACGCGCACGTCGAGTTGTGGCACCGCGAGGACTGCCCGATGATGTGTAGAAACACCCACAACGCACCTATTGAGAAATGGAAAATTAGCGTTTTTTTTGTTATAGTTATAATTGGTTCGATTTGGTGCACAGACGTGGACGGCACAGAATCTGACCGTCAAAGAGACTGTTGTGCGAAATAAGAGTAATAGGGCGAGAGGTGTAGAGTGTCTTAACAAAATATCAAATTTGTATTCAAAATACACCTTGGTTAAATAACTAGACAACTTTATAAAGCTAGTGGTTACAATCAGGGGCCTGGGCATGGCTGATGAATGCTATGCAGGGACCAAAGCTGTCTTGCCTCTGATACGTTTTTACTTTAAAAATAACTTTAAATTCCAATATTCAAAATGGCGGCTAACAAACAAGTCAAACTGGCGGCTCCAAACAAGGTGCATCTTATAAGGCAGGGTTGAACTTAGGATATGGGGCAGAGGAGCAGATAAAGTAAAAACTACACCGACCGAAATTCTATCGTCTATTCTCTGCTTGTCCCTAGCTTAGAAATTTATATGAAAATTTTGTAACTCAAAACATACCTCAGTTAAACAACTAGACGAGTACACGGAGCTAGCAGCTACAAACAAAGGCATTTTATATGGTAGAGCCTGACTGAGGGCATGTGGTAGGGTCGCTGGTAAACGCCACGCGGGGCAATTTGCCCGAGCCTGGGCCAACTGTGCCAGCCTCAGTTCCGTGGCCCAAGCCCGTCTTGCCCCGGGCTCGTTTGCCCGGAAGGTTATTGCTTCGTCTCGCCCCCGGATTGTTAACTGGAGACAGCATGAGTCCACCCATGCCATTTCGTCATCTTTTTTCTGTAATAAAAATTTTTGTTGATAAGATAGTGACCAAATTTCTATAATTATTTTTAATAGTAAAAAATGGATTTGACAAACTACCGGTTACATTGAAGCCACCATAGACCAGGAGTAAAACGACATATTCTAAATGCGACAGCTGTAGGTTCGATCCTCATTTGGGGAAATAATTACATTCAAATTATATTCAAAAATCTACTCTAGTAAGATAAAGCGTAGCGTTGAGTTACGCTACACAGCTACACAACACACAATAGGATCACCTCGAAACCAAATTCCCTACCACATTTGATTACAGATTCCAATGAGCCATATAAATACCTGTATACTTTGCTGTATAGTCTGCAACAGTGACTTAAACACGTCCGGGGACAAATCCGGATAGGGGGTCCGTAGTGAAGCAGCCAAGTCCGCCATCCGCGACACTGTCTCGTAGTCGTGCATGAGCGCCGACATCTCACTGCAGAGGGAGTCGCCTGTCGAACTGTTTGTTGAGGAGCTCGTGTTGCTTGTGCTGCTGCGTAGACTACCGCTACGGTTTGTACCTGGATATGTCGTTATTTTTGTCATATTTTATGCTAACTTTTTTTCTTTTAAATTATTCCTTATTGTAAGCTTACAAATTATGAAATTTTACTTCCAAACTGTATACAAAACTACATATTCGTTACTTTGATTTAATCAAAAAATCAGTGATGCGATTTACGAAACCAATAATTGTAAGAAGCAATTTACACTTAATTCATCAATTCAAGAGATATAAAATAGGTGAATAGTTTTCCCTAATAATATATAAAAAGACACCTCACCTTGTGCTAAAACCCGACTCAAAGTGGGCGAAGTACCGGTGTCCAGTACATCTACATCTTGAACAGGGTAGGCCCATTTAAGGCCTAGCCGTTCGGTATCATCGCCGCCGGTGCCGACAGACACACATACTACTAAATCATTAAGTAGTAATAGCCGTCGAGGTTTGCACTTTGTTAGAGTTCCTGATTGGTTGAATTCCTGGAATAAAAAGATGAAAATTAAAGTAAAGTAGATGTTTTTTGTATAATCTGTATTTTGCGGAAGAGATAGATAGAATGTTGTCATGTTCACTATAAAATACGTAACTAAAATTGAATATTACACTATATTAGACGGAACCAAATAATAACAAACAACTCACAAGCTGCAACAAATCATCCTGCCGCAGTAGATGCCGCTTGTCGGCGCGCGAGGCGAGAAGGCGCGCAGCTCCGAAGCGCGCCGCGCCGCCGCCGCCACCCGCGCCCGCCACGCCCGCCACGCCGCCGCGCGTCAGCCGTCGCAGCGCCGCGCGGAACGCCTAAACGCCATTATTATGATTTAGGAGTAGCTTCACGCTGTATCCCGCACATAGCAGGAAAGGCATGGGAATATAGTGTTGAGAAACTCTGACTTCCCAACGTACTAACAAATTTTCGACATTGCGGGTTAATTGGTGGCTCAAAGCTATACTTTATGTTCCCACCAAAGCTAGCAAACGAAAATAATAAATTTTCCCGAGTGCAAATCACATTAAACTCAGCTTTTCTTGGTCATTTAATCTTTATCGTTAGTAGGCACTTAACCTTCATTATTAAAAGTATATAAAAATCAAAATTAACAAAATACCTGAGTCCTTTCAGCGTCACGTTTCCTCTCGTTCAAGGCGTCCGCCAGCGCCTCCAGCCTGGTGAGCGCGCGTTGTAATGACACGCGGTCTGAGTGACCGTGCGGCGTGTGTTTTAAGAGATCCTGCAATTATAATTAACCCATTTATTGGAATATGAATTAAAAAAATATATTCCATCTATCTATCTATAAAAAAAATAAGATAAATGATAAGAAGAAATTTTAAAGTATAATCTTAATTTACTAATTATGAGATTTTTTCAATTCTTGCTTTTGTATAAACTTTGTAGCACTATGTTTGACTGTCAATTTCAGGTGGGCGTTACAAATTGCGGCACAGTATAATAATAATGTCATTATTATAGTTCTTAATTTATTTTTATATACCATTGTTTTCATATAAACAAAAACAATAATACTATATAATAAAAACCAATCGAGATCATCGAACGACATTGATTACCTGTAGAAACATAATGAACTGTGGAAACCGTTGCACCGGTTTCACCATTAGTCCGAAGAAAGAAAGCCTATCGTGTGCGCTGATTTGCTTCACTTTGAAGAAGTCCGCCAACGCCGACTTTCGCTTGGATTCCATCTTTGCCAATTCCATTGCCACTGAGAAATTGTTAATGAAATCCGAATACACGTCCAGCACCACCGCCTTGGAAAATGCGTTCAAGAAGACCTCGCCTGCAACAAAGATATTAAAACGGTAGGTAAAAATTCCTCATGGTAAAAATTTTGAGTATAAAATTTTCTTAGCTCCTTCAAGCGTAAATCAGTTGTTAAGTTAAGGTAGCGTTCCCCACATTTCGTGGACCAATCTGCGATTTACATTACAGTCACGAATTGTAATAAGAATTTGAGTTTTCTGAACTTTGGTGTACTGTCCTTCAGTTTCCACCGGGAAAAAAAAAATCAAAGGAAGAAAGGCTCCTCAAGTCCAAACTACATTTCCATCTACAACTAACTTGAGAGAATCTTGAAAGTGGCCGCGACTCGTCGACCGTACTATACTAAATCTTACCAATTTTTTCATCGCGGTCCCACGTTCGCGCGCAGTCAGCGAGAGCGGTGCGGAAGTGCAGATGACATTGCAGGATGTCGGGCAGTCGATGGAATAGTGTCTGGATTTTACTAGCGTTTAAAATCGCGGGACTACTCTCTTCTAGGGGTTTCTTATAGTCCTGCGGAACAGATTATTGATTAAGCACTCGACAAAAATACTAGTATTCTTGTAATTCTTAACAAAAAGAACGTAGCAGAATTGGAACTCGCGCCTCTTGGAAACTGTCCAAGCGCTTTGACCACTAAGTCGAATTTCATATACTTTATTTTTGCACAACTTATTATGTTATTAGCACGATGTAGAGAGCAACGAGCAACGATGTAGAGAGATTTCTCCAAATCTCCCTAGGTAATACCAACGTTTTTTTTAAAAAAGTATTCCTCTATTTTAA
>FAPJ01015685.1:444-10667 GCA_001485985.1 Heliconius ethilla aerotome | reverse complement strand
ATCATCTTTTCTCCTTGTAGCAGCTGAACCCTCTCTTTTCTCCACATCTGTAATAGAGCTAGGAGTTGGAGGTACTTGAGATGGATCATCTTTGCGAAGTCTATTTTCAGTCGCTTGCCTCCTCCTGATTTCATCTAATTTCTTCTCAAAGTCCTTCTTCTGTTTGACTCTTTTCAAACGGAACACTTCTTCTCTTTCCTTCTCTTCTAGTTCAGCGAGTATGTAGTAAGATGTCACGTTTAGCCTTGGTATAACAATTTTTGCTAGCACATTGGATTTTCTGAAACAAAAAGAAAGAAGCATTATATAGCAAGCAACTGTTGAGTTTGCTGCCGACTCTTTTTAGCAGAACTGTCTTCTGAACCAGTAGTGGTACCGGCATTTTTATGTAACTCAAACTCCAATACGACATATTTTGATCATATTTAGCAAGTGGATGGTAATTACACACAATATATATATATTTTTAATTATAAGATAAGAATATAATAATGTGGGGAGCATCTGACCATAAAGTCGACGGTTGTGGATTCAATTCCCACTCGGGAGAAAGGTTTTTACCTTTTTCTCGCTTTGGGAACAATACAAAACGCGGCATTGTATTCCGACAGTCAACACCCAATATCTTGACCACTGGGCCGTGGGCGGTGTTTAGGGAACGAAGTGAAGACTGGGTTCCCTCTGCCTACGCTACTAAAAATAACCCATTTACTTTTACTTCAGACCATAATCCAATATTATCATAACATATTGGCTGTTCCATAAAATATATTAAACTTTCAGTTATTTCCAAACCGCAAGTCTCGTAATGCATGAATTAATTATTCAGCCCAAACTAAAATAGCCCGGAGTTGTCGCGGCTAATTGACTACAAGAGTGACACCGCTGTTATTTAACCGTTTCAAGTTATAGACTGGGGGTTGGCACTGAATCTTTCCTTCACGCCTTTTACCCCAAAGCAGAGTAAGCGGAGAGTACTCAGTGGCTAAGATATTCCGTTCTCCACTTTTTTCAAGATTTTGCTGTTCTGATGTTGCCGTAACATATCGGTGCAATGAAATTAGTTTATATTTCATAATCATCATTTCATTCCACTGACCGATTGCGGCCTGATATAGGGTACTACAGTAAATAATTTTATGACGCTATATATTTGTATGAAATGAGTGTTTAATAAGTTTTTCGACGGGCACACTGAATATAGTATAGCATATATACAGACGGACAACAAAGTCATACAAGGTACTCCTTATTTTTCTTTTTTTAAGTATTGGTTGGCAATCAAACTATTAAAGTTTTTATTATTTTTGAAATTTACCACATTTATTTTTAATTAACTAACCTGTTGCGCTTTTGAATAAGTACTTAATTTCAATTTAACAGTCTATAGGTATATTTTAACAGAATATAATTTTGCGCACGTGGAAAGTAGCGTTAGACAACCCTAAAAACCGCTAGGAACTTTCCATGGATATCCCTAAGTTGGAGCCGTACCCTCGGATTTTGATGTAACTTTGCGATTTTAAAATTGTCCACTCCCATTAATTGCTTATTTCCAGCGCTCATATGTTTTATGGCAGTATCTGGGGGAATGGGGGAATGGGGGAAGGTACTGACTGAAGTGACTGACCAATGATCATCTCGGGTATTTTTTAGTGACCTACTGATGATTTTCTTTTTTGAGGCCAGTTGTGGCACAAGTTGCTGATAAGTTGTGGAACTCATCGCTGCGCTTCTTCTGCAAATGTTTCCTTTTAGCCTAATATTTACTTGAACGAGAACACAACCGACGACCAACGCCGTACTAGCTCATTCCAACGGTTTTCTTTTGTAATGTTTGTTTCTTTAGAGCCATTATGCAAATCTAATATGGGTTATCGAGGGGTACTTATATCGTAAATAACTATGGGGCGGGGCGTACGAGAACTGGGCGGGAAGAGAATCTTTCTAAAAAAGTATTTTTCTCTCCTAAGTACGAAATTACACTATATAAATGTTAAAAATATTTAATTAATAGGTATTATTATTTCTTACCAAATGATAATTTTAAGCAATTATCTTCGGATATCCGCTATATTTGTAAAAATCTTCCTACAGAGATACTAACAACATAAATAAGTTGTAACAAGCGTAAAAGAATTTCGACGTAGTCCGATGAGAACGTATGGCTTAATGAACAAACCGCTTGGACGGTTTCAAAGAAGTGCGGGTTCAAATCATCTTAAATTTATTATACGTTTTCTAAAAAGTATATATATATATATTAGTTTTTTAGCTTATCACCTTAATCTTAGACAGAAAGAATAGCGCGCCAAGCGCTACGGTCTCTACATACAATATCTCTTTCAGCTCGTCCACTGACTTCAACTACCACATACATGCCCACCTGGGGCCCTGCTTTTTAAGTGACCTTCCTGCAGTGTCAACCTGCAGTCAACCTGTCATCCTGCAGTATGTTCTCGAAAGTCAACCAAAGTCTCCACTTTTTATGAATTCATTGAAAAATGGAAATACTATTAAACAAATGGGACCCAATAAGCTACCTGTCATTAGGATAAGTTTCAATCGATTTAAAAACCCATTATAATACCGGTATGGTAATTAAAAAAAAAAGTTTTAACAACAAGAAGATTTACTTTTAAGAAAAGCCAAGTAATCTTGAAGCAGTTTAAACAAAAAGAACTAAAACGACCATCAGCTTAGAATCAACGATGCTACTAATCTGCAAAGTGTTTATTTTCCTATCTTTGCCTAACTTCTATGATATGAAATGTATCTGTAAAGATGAAACTCAATGCACATTTTCTACTCATACTTTTGCTTAGGGTTCCGTAAATGAAGGGTGGAACTGGACAATATTACTAACTTCGCTGTCTGTCTTTCTCTCAATTTATTTCGTGTTTACGTGCCCAAACTAGCTGAGCACGTTCTTCTTCATTCTCACCTTGACAGCCTCGCTAGTATCTACCATTCTGTGTATCTCTTCCTTGTGGATTCGATCAGCCAAGCTGACTCCGCAAATCTTACCAAGTAATCGCATCTCCACAGCATTCATGTTTCTTTCATTATGGCATACAGTATCAACCCCTAGAATTGGCAACATTTACTAACATATCATGAAAATATGTGAAACTTGTATCTATTGGTGCTTAGACTATTTTTCTTTGATTTGACACTGCAACCCGCATATAGCCAGGTTAGATATAAATAACTTAGTGTTAAGACACTCCGCTTTCAGCTTTCAGCTCGAATTCGAGCTCTCCATGCTAAATAGCGAAGTAAAGGCCACTTTCAGAATAGTATTAAAACTTTCATTAAAATACACCAAAAATAAACCTAGTTATTATGTCCAATTTGACATAGATATAAATTATATTATTATTTCCTGGTATACAATTGAAAATCAATATATACTGTCATATAATATTCATATTCGTTTCCAACAGATTTTAGCCAAAGGGAATTGTAAAATGATGGATTCATTTTGTGTATGCGATATTTCAATAAATATTATAATATGAATCAGCTTTACGTGCGCAGAGAGAAGCTAGTGTTATGACACTCCGTTTCCTATACACCGCTGAAGTACTGAGTAATTACGGATCCGAAAACGAATCACGTTGCACAAAAAAAAAATTAGATGAATTTGGGCACTTAGCCATCATATTAAATATCTTATACGTAGGTAGCGTCTAAGTTTCCAGATTTATTAGTTTTCAAGCCTATTGTGCTTACTTAGCCTACTTTTCGAATGTTTTGTCCCCTAATCACTTACCATCAGGTGACCCCTACGCTCGGTTCCCTTGAAGACAAGGATTTGGACAAAAGGAAAAAGTAGATCTTTTTGCTCTGATCAAAGAAGAATACTATATCTTTAATGACTTCTACCAGTTTTAGCCCGTGGCTTTGCTCCCACAGTGACTTCTATATAGCAACTCCTTGGTTACATCATGTTCCTGAGATTCACGCCTCCAACCAAACAAACAAACTCTACACTTACAATATTAGTATAGAAGCAAAACAAAAAAAAAAGTCGCATCGTCCACGTCAATCTATAAAGGAACCTATTCGATCGAAAGAACGGCAAAAGGTATACATTATGCAAGATCCATCGAGCCTGTCATTAGCGTTTTAATTACAAACTAAACGTGAATGTCTGAAGGCAATGTATTTCACGGAGGTTATTTTCAAATTTTCCTATAGGTAAAGAATATACTAGGAAAACCTTTATTGGAAAGGAAAGAGTGACATGGCTCTCTGTTTTCAATATTGCTTGTTTGACAGATTGATTGAAGCTTAACATAAGATTTAATAAATAATGGGACAGAGAGTGACTTAATTCTCTATTCAATATCATTGTTGTACAATTGAAAAGTATCTGAATTTACACGCAATAGATGTGTGTTCGATTCTCATTTATATCTTGTCTAACCAACTAAAGGCTTTATACCATATAACAGGCTGAAAAGAACCCAGTGTCAAGACACTCCGTCCCCAACTTTCCACCTCAAATTGCAACACTGAGTGTTGAGTAATGAAATTTAACGTGTCAAATAATGCTTTAATCTGAAAGAATTGGGGATTGAACCCACTACTATCACACTATAAGAACATAAATAGCTAGGTATATCCTACATCAATTTTACCTCTACATATTCAAACCGACTTTTTTAAAACAAAACGCTACCTTTTAATCGGATTGCAGTCCAAATTAAATTTAGTGTGATATTCGAGGCCTGGACAATGAAATTAACAGAGTTCTTTGTGAACATGGAAAATCAATTTGGCACTGTAAAAATGTAAACGGAAAAAATGGAACGGAAACATCGTTCTTTGCCCAAATGGTGAATGATGTATGGATAGATTGTAGTCATAGACTTATATATAATTATTTGTCGGTCTATATGTAGAAAACTCATCTTTTGTTTTTTGCTTCTATGAAAACTTTACCTACAACTTCACCCGCATGGTAAAATCGAAACAACTAAGAGTTATACACGAGGCAAGCTCAATCGAAATTTCCTGAAATCGGGCGGTGCGTAGAGATCAGAGTGTCTTTACACTGGGTCTGCTTACCTAACCCTCTATTCTATAATTGGAATGCATGTAGTTATAAAAATATACTTGACATATAGGAGAAGCCACCAACAAATAGAAAGTCAAAATATATTAATAATTCATCAACGGTCTTGTAATTTGATCCTTATATATTATTTCTATTTAAATTGACATAATAACGACAAAATGGCGGGCAAATTGCAAGGCGGCCATCTTGTGCCCGTTTCGCATTACGCCATGACGTTTAGATTTTAATATTTAATCTGTTCTAGGAACTCTTTGATTCTTTTTATTGGGCTATATTTAAATTTGTGTATTTTTTCTTTGAAAATCGATATCAATTAACATTTTCAGCGACGAAAATAAATATGCTAGTCTAATATGACTACTTTGTACCAAGGCAGTTTCTATCTAATAAATTAATCATTTTATCTTAAATTCTTAACTTAGCGCCGCACTTCGATTTGTTATAAGAAAAAAACAATAATTTAGTTTTAATGGGTAATATTTAAAATATCTTCGGTTGATTTAATATTTTTTATTAAAACAACCATTTATGTTTCAGACTCGATGTCTATAAATAAATATTAATACATACACAAAAGAACTGTCTCTTTTACTGAGTTAACAAAATACGTATTCGAGGTAAAGTTCGACAAACATTTAACATTACTGGTGGAACTTAATTTCCTGAATGAAGCCGGTATGAAAGTTTCGAGTCTTGTTTGTTAGCTGTTTTGCTTCGAAATATCGACCACCACACCTAAACTATACGCTGTACAGGTTCTTCTATTCATTCTATAGAATCATAGAATGTTGGGTGAAGAATTATTTTAGAAATAAGGAAAAATGTTATTGGAGGCACTTAATAACGTAATAGCGTCACCAGAATGTGAGGTTCTCCTATGAGAAGAAAATGTTAAATAGAAAAAAAAATCCAATGAATAAATATTAAGTTTATCATATAGCTATTTTTTCATAAGCTTGCCACTACAGAAATTGAAAATAACAGAAAATCCAATACTAGAAAGTAAATTCGGTCGATCAGCCACATTGTTCATGTATATTTAATAAATAAAAATGTATGGAATTAATATCGATTGAATTTCATGCTTCCAGTCTATGTAATAAGATAATCATTTATAAGAAATTATATCATTTATATTGAAAAGAACAACTGTTAAGTTTTTTGCCGGCTTTTCTCAGCAGAACTTCTCTCAGAGCCGGTGGCAGCCGTGTGTTCATCCGTCAAATCCCCCATTAAAGTGGAGAACGAAAGTGTGAGAGACCTCTTCAGATCCGATGGTAGCTTTATGTTCATCCAATGATTCAAAAGTACTTGTAAATGTTTATTTGAATTAAGAAGATTTTGAATTTATTCTTGCACTGAAATAACAAAATTGACTATTTCTCAAATAAAAACAATTTCTTTGTGCCTAAATTAATATAGATAAGATATAATACAGATAAACCCAACTATTACATATGTTGAAAAAAAATATTTAAGACATATAAATTTACCTCCTAAGATGTTCAAAGGTATTTTTCTATATAAATTACTTTATGTCGAATAACAATTTTCAAAGCCACATTTTATCTAGAATCTTTTGTCTAGCAACATATTAAGTTTCCTAGACAAAAACTAGAACTATATAAGGCATCACGCTATCCAAACAGCACAACCATATTTGGCTTCATCACAGCGGGATAAAAAAAACCACCCTTGCTAAGAGTGGGGGTTGAAATGTTAAAAAAAAATTAGCAACCCCCGGTGCAGTCGTTGACCGGCCGGGGGTGGGCGTGGCCCAGATATTTATAAACACCATCGATCGACGACAGACGGACGTCTGATCGTCTAATTGCAATAATTTCTTACTTTAGCTTTACGCTGTATCCACCATCGAATAGCAGGGTAGGCAGAGGGAACCTAGTGTTAAGACTTCCCATTCCCCACGCACCGCTAAAGTTTCGAGACATTGCATATTGAGTGGCGGATCTTAACGTCGCTCTTTGTTTTAAAATTTATAATCACACACCTGTGCCACTGCGCCATGACGGCCTCCATTAGTATTATAAAAATAATTAATAATGACAAAAGATGAAAATGAGAATTTGCTGACACATGGAACAGCGCGACGGTTTTAGGTTTGATCCCTCCTCAACTATAAGACAGGAAAACCCTTAACTTAGGAATTAACGAGAGACTTCAGTTAAAAGCAAAGACAACCTGGCGATAACTCACTCCACTATAAGACAGGGAAACCCTTTAACAGGTGAAAACACGAAATCGAAAATATTTAGATCAATTATCCACCCAAATGTTATATTCTGGAATCTGTATATAATAAGCTGTTACTCTAAATTCGGTAGCAAACACGGCGCAGCACGCATGATCGCGCACTATCGGGTAGCCAGACAGCCGAGATGACAGCCGGGCACCTGACGTGGTTGACTTTGGGGTGTGGCGCGAGTGCGGGCGAGAGCGATTGTTTTATTTATTTCTTTTTTAATTTAGGATATTTGACAATGTTGTTATTTGACATGAATAATATGTTTACTCATAAATTATAAAATGAATGTCAATGAATATCAAATTAAAAAAAAAAACGATATTAGTCAAGGAATTTTGAAAATCTGTCAAACTCCAAATGTCCACAAATTAAACTGTTAAAATGTATTATTTCAAAAACTGTATATTGCTTTAGGCATAAAATCAGATGACTTTTTACAAGGTTTTGCTTAAAACTGAATAAAAAGAAAGGAAGAAAATAAAAGACAAATTTCATTAAGAATTAAATCCACCAATCTAAAATCCAATATACAACCGCCATCTACAAACATTATATTCTCTCAACAACAAAACTCTCATAACTTGCACCATACTTAAATAAGCCGATTTTATAGGCATATTTGCGTGACGGGTTAACTGAGATTTTCAGTCAGATCAGTGTGTGCCTAACAAATTTGTATCGCTAATTGCTCCGCCCTACTTTGCCTGGACAAGCATTGAATATATCTTATCTAATTTACTTAATCTGTATATATTTAGATTTTTTTTAGGTCGACGCTATATCTAGCACATAGCAGGGTAGCAAAAGGGAATATGGGAACCTAGTGTTAGTCTTAAAATACTTCCGTTATTCGCTTTTGGCTGAGTTCTGAAGGCATTGCGTGTCGCGAGTTGTGTAACTCAACGCTGCGCTTTGTTTCGTAACCAGAACGAGAAAATTAAAATATTAAATAGTTCATTTCCCCGAGTGGGAGTCGAACCCACAACCTATAATTATATATTAAATAATTATGTCAAACTCCGACGTTACTTAGGTTATAACACACAACGCGCAGTTGGGATTATGCGGCGTGGAACGCTGGATTTTACCAGGTTCCTGGGTTCTTTTTCCGCTCTGAGAAATGATTTATTGAATATTGAAATTTCTTCTCTCTGGTAATAAATAAAAGTGCGGCATTGAGTTTCGCCACTAAGCACGCATTGCCTCGAGATTTCGGCGGAAAGTGGAGAAGGGCGTGTCGGAATAAATCTAGCTTACGAGTATAGGTCAACGCTAAGTTACGAGCATTTATGCATCGTTTTTGATGCATTTAGTATGAAATTCACCGTGTTATTAAAAACCTATAGGCTACTCCCATGGACCTGAGTTACGAAATCTAGCACAAATGAAAACTCACACTACAAATAAAGGAAAAAAGTAAAGGAAAGAAATAGTACTTTCTGTTGAGCTGAAAATCTGAAATGGGTACCGAACCCTTGGCGAGTAAGTCCGACTCACACTTGGCCGGTTTTTCTTAGCTTCATGCTGTTTCCCACATATAGCAGGTTAGTCAGAGGAAACCTAGTCTTAATACACTTTCCCCATTCCCCATGCACCCAAATTTTCGAGAAATTACATATTGAATGGCGGCACACAACGCTGCGCTCCTTCTTGTTACGAGCGTCAAAAATAAAAAATAATTTAATTTCACCAAATAAGAATCGAACCCAATATATTGCAACATTACCTGAAATCACAATCATTCTCCAACTAAACTGCAACACCAAAGAACAGAACAACACAACAAAAAAAAAGGAGAAATTAAACTAAAATACCGCATTTTCATTCGATATTCCCGATACAGGTACCCACTGGCCGGTAGCCGCCCGTCCGGCGCGGCGTTAAGTTACAAGAAACAAGAGATCGACACGCACGTCGCACAGTACTCGGCGTACGAGCGATTAAGCCATCAGCAAGTCGACCGACTAATTGAATGAGATGGTAAATTTTATATTATTTTTTTCTCTGTTTATTTATTATAATTATGTATGTATGTATGGGATTAAATTATTATTTTTAATGAGGTAATTTGTCTTTTTTTATAAAAAGTAGTAATTAGTAGATAGAGTTGTGTCATGTGTCATACATGGCCTATTCTAAAGTATTAGAGGTAACTCGGCAGTACAGTGGGTTAGTCCGCAACGATTAAGTATAAATTTAAATATCACTTCCCCCGAGTTGAAATTGAACCTACAACCGTCGCGTTGTCGTCACTTACTATGCCGTTAGATTACAACGGGTTTGTACTATATTTAGAAGTACATATAGTGATGTTGCTCTACGAAATGGAGAACTTCAGTAGGTCAGGACCTGAATTTAACAAATTGTGAATTCAATCACCATTCGCCGCGTGGTCGAGTAACCAAGTATGACATGCCTATTGTATGACATGAATGTGTCATTTGTATGACACATGACACATTCGGTAAAAACATTATTAAATTATGTTAATGTAACCTGTAAAATTGCCTTCTTAAATAAATTGAATATCAAAAACAAAATTATTTTTTAATTCGAACCAGCAGTTCCTGAGATAAACGCGTTTAATCAAAATACTCTTTAATTTTATGATATTAGTATAGACAGAATAAAGGAATGGTAGCTATCCTGCATTATTTTCACGCATTTTTATCAATATAAAATATCACTCGAGTATATTTCATTTGCAGTAATTTACAGAGTCCCTTATTCCCGTCCCCGGGAACTCCCCCGAGGGTTGCCCTTAAAAGGCAATTAGATAAATGCTTCTTAATCTTTTTTGTATTATCTATTTTGATACAATGCTGGAAATGTAAAGAGAATTACTATAAAACGACAGTTCAGTGGGTTCAATTC
>FAPJ01015660.1:0-12787 GCA_001485985.1 Heliconius ethilla aerotome | reverse complement strand
TGAGCGATCCGATCGTGGCAAATAAATTACGGCTAACCTCAGCTATCTGTACTGACCAAGATAGGGACCACTTATTTAATTTTGTCGTAGCAATGTCTTAATTTTTGGGTCTTAAGTAGGAAATTAAATCCCTTAACAATAGGTTTCCTTTCACTACCCTGCTATTTGCGGGGCACAACGTTAACCCTAAAAAAGACTTATTTTTTTATTATGGTGGCTAAAGCTTCTTTGACTAATTTATGATTTTTTATATATATTATTTGCGTTTTTGGATAAAACTTTTGATCCAATTATAATATTTACAGGTTGCTCATCATCACGCCGAAGAAGGAAAAGAACCTTATGGGCCTGCTTGTCGGGATTATTTTTGGCTTGTTTGTAGATTAATAGACGGGCTACCAGAAGATTTTTTCAAAGGTAATCAAACAATTATTTTTTTAATGTACTAAAATTAATTTACTCTAAGGGAAATAAATTATTTTATTAAAGCTAAGAATAACTATTATATATGTATTTATAACAAGTCTAAGATAAGAACGTAAGTTGTGAAAAGAATATGGACATAAGTCCGAGCGCTGGATCTGTCTAAAAAGAGTGAGGTTGAGTCCAGTCAAGATCAAAATTTTTATACCTTTTCTAAAAGACTTTATTTTATAAGTGTTTTATAAATAAATATAATTATTAGAAGGTGCAGTATCAGAAGACATTGGTGCTCCAGACTTGAACGAACTTTGTGAGCAAGTAAGGTGTTCCCTGGAAAAACGTGAAAATATTGAGAAGCAATCTGAGCCGTGTACACCAGATGACGGATTATACGGACAATTGAGTCTTTTGACACATTTGTTAAAACATCCGCTGAGATTTAAAAATTCTGAAGAAGGCACTAGAACTTTAGAAATGGTAAGCATATATAAAGAATAAAACATTAATTAATTAAAAATAATTGAAATTTTATTATTTTAATGCTTTAAAATCATAATACACAAGTCATAAATTTTGTTGATATTTTTGTAGATACTCTAAATTAATCTTTTAAAAATATGTACGAATATTTTAAAGTAGATGAGTTTGTTTAGTTGAACGCGCTAATCTCATATTTTTTTGGTTTGAAATCAAAAATTCTTCTTATGGTGGATAATCAATTTACCAGGAAGACTGATATAACATTGCTTTAATAATTTCGATGTTTTCGACTCTTAATTTTTTTTTTTTCATTACAAGAGTGAAGCCGAAAGTAAAAGCTAGTCATATATAATTTAAAATTGATTCACAGGTGTTTGGGTTCCTATTCGACGTGCCCAACCCGTCGCAGCGTAATTTACCCAAATGCAAGTCTCAAAAGTCCCGCGCCGCCGCCTACGATTTACTGGTGGAGTTAGTGCGCGGCGCTCCTGATAACTACATGGTGTTGCATCACAAGCTCATGGAACATCACAAACCAGGTACTATATAAATGTATCATTCGTAATTTATCCATACATTATTAAAAAATAATAAATCAGCTTCACGCTGTATCCCGCAAACAGCAGGCCGCCGAATTCTTCGCAGCATTGCGTGTTGAGTGGCAGAACTCATTCCACCGAGTGAAACTCAAACCCACAACCACCGCGTTACAGTTGCAGTTATGTGCAACGACGGCCTTTAGCAAGACAAATAATAACAATATATCCAGTAGGCGCAATGTCCTCGTACCCGTGGGACTACTGGCCGGCGGAGGAGTCGCGCTCGGAGTGCGGCTACGTGGGGCTTACCAACCTTGGCGCCACATGCTACATGGCGTCGTGTATGCAGCACCTGTACATGATGCAGGACGCGCGCGCCGCGCTCCTGCGCGCCGATCCAGCGCACAGCCGGCACGCGCCCACTCTGCACGAGATGCAGCGCATGTTCGCTTATCTTATGGTTGGTTTATCTCGTTTTTGTATTGTATTGTTAGACGTTTTCTTAATTTTTGGACCCTTTCCCATCCTTCTTGCAATTTACATCCGGTAATCTATCTCTTTTATTTTATTTAAAAACAGTGTCTTATCCGTATGCCTACCCTACGATGTGCAGGATCGTGTGTGAAGCTAAAAAAAATTCATATCCTTTCCTTAATCACCTATAAATTGAAATATTATTATTTAAAATTAGAATAAAATAACGGGTTCTATAGTCTATTCTGAAGTGAATGAACTATTTTAATTTTGAATGGTTTTAGTTTTATGACTGACATATCTTCACCACCAAAACCAACTGCATGAAATTAATCTAACAGGAATTTATAAGTTTTTGTATAGTATATCACAGTATTATGTGATTTTAATTTATTAAACAGGAAAGTGAACGAAAAGCATACAATCCGCGCAGTTTTTGTAAAGTATATCAAATGGATCATCAGCCATTGAACACAGGGGAACAGAAAGATATGGCGGAGTTCTTTATAGATCTTGTCTCCAAGCTTGAAGAGATGACCCCTGAACTGAAGAAGCTAGTCAAAACTCTATTTTGTGGTGTGCTTAGTAATAATGTAGTTTCTTTGGTGAGTAAATTTTACGTTAATATATTAAAAAAATATAGTTAGTTTTTATTCAAAATGTGAAATATAACAAAATATCGATTTTAATACCAATATAATCACATTGAAGCGTTCTATTTAACTTTTAAATTAACCGAATTTAAACTTATGAACGATTTTTTTTTATGGAAAAAGGACAAATAAACGATATTAAATTTCCATTTTATTTATGGTTCTACAGTTTTATCTTACTACAATGTAGTTAATAATATTTCATATATAACAGGATTGTCCCCACGTATCGCGCACGCTCGAGGAGTTTTACACGGTGCGGTGTCAGGTGGCGGACATGCGCAACCTTCACCAGAGCCTGGACGAGGTCACCGTCAAGGATACGCTGGAGGGCGACAACTGCTACACCTGCTCGCAGTGCTCCAGCAAAGTGCGCGCTGAGAAACGGTAATATTTGTTAGGAAAATAAAGTCTTGACTTCGTTTAGACCAGTGATTTCCAAACCCTTTGAGTATTAATGTCATTTCCAAGTTTGGTTTACATGGTCTGTTTGGTTTTTCGACCATCAGCTGAGGATTTTCTTTGTGAAAGAAGTTACTGACATTCACAGACTACTTGAATGCTCAATTTTAAATCAAATAAAATCGACTTCACGCTGTATCCTGCACACAGCAGGGTAGGCAGATTGAACCTAGTGTTAAGTTAAGTTAGTGTTAACCCATTGTCCGCCGAATTCTGGAGGCATTGCATGTTGAGTGGCAGAACTCAACAAACAACGACAAATTCAAACCGAGGCAAACTTCGACGCCAGAGCAGAGAAATGAAAATATAAATTTAAATAAATATTTTAATTCTTTGAGTGGGGATCGAACTCACAACCAGTCGCGTTTGCAGTCACACTGCACACATGCTCCATTTTAAATTAAGCTATATTATGTTTAAGGCTTTCAATACAATTTATAATTTTAATAGCAAACTGCAATACTATCAACATTTTTTTTTCAGAGCATGTTTTAAGAAGCTTCCTCGTATTTTGTGTTTTAACACAATGCGATACACTTTCAATATGTTAACAATGCTGAAGGAAAAAGTCAACACTCACTTTTCATTTCCTATGCGCCTAGACATGTCTGGTTACGTTGAGAAACATCTCATGCCTGCACAGTATCAAGGTATGCAAAATAGCCACGAAATATTTTACGTGCTTTTAATAGATATACTACTATTTACTAATACGTATCCAATACGTATACATTTCAAAGTCAATATCAATAATTTTATTGCTTATTTATAGAAGAAAAGAAGAAATCTGCAGAATCAAAAAAAGAAGGTGAAGGTTCACAAAACGAAATTGAAGATTCTGACACAGAGGAGTTCTATGAGTGAGTTTTGCTGTTTGTACTTAGTAGTCACTCATTATTATTTTTTTATTAATACAGCCTGCGCATTTCGTCTTCTATTCTCATAGTCAACCAGAATGGGAAAATATAGTTCAAGTGATGCCAACCTCTGCTTGTGGCAGTTATTTTACAGGCAACCATGTTTTATAGTGTTGAGAAATGAATAAGCTTTAATTTGATGTATAATTCACTTGAAAAACACGAGAGTACAAATAATCCACATTAAATGACCTGTTTAAACGTGGTAACCCTGCGGTTGTTGCGGACTGAGAGGTGGCAACCATTATTATTCTTAAAAGTAAGTTTCATTAACAAAACAGATACCCGCAGATTAATGCAATGGGATCTTCGGCCATAAACAATAGTGTAAGTGTGTATGACAGTTTTTGTTGTCAATTGCTTGCTCTTCAAACAAAACTGCAGCGTTGAACTTTGCACCAAACATCCAATTTCTACAAAATTAGACAAGTGGGTGTCTTAACACTAGGTTCCCTCTGCTTACCCTGCTAAAAAACTTGCAAAATATTCTTTAATTTTAAAATGTTGATTAATTAATCATTAAACAATCATTATTATCCTCCCAGATACGAACTAATCGGTGTAACAGTCCACACGGGCACAGCGGACGGCGGTCACTACTACTCATTCATACGCGACCGCGACCACGAGCTGCACGACCGTTGGCTGTTATTTAACGATGCTGAAGTGAAGACGTTTGATCCGGCGGGTTTGGCCTCTGAGTGTTTTGGCGGGGAGATGACGGTTAGTATTGTTTTTTTGGTTATAGCAGCTTAGTTAGTGCTTTTTATACCAGATGGGTAGTCTGATTGTACTTCTTAAAACAAATTGCCACATTTTGCAACATTACATGTTGGATGTCGAAATTAAGCGAAGCGCCTTATGTATTTTATGTAATAAATTAAATAAAGATATAATTGTTTCCTTTTTGAGTTATTTTTTATTAATGAAAGTATTTGCTGAAATGTAAAAAAACATTAACTAAGGTCATTATGTGTATAGAACAAAAAAAGGATTGATGTTGTTTTTTGTTCCAGAGTAAAACTTATGATTCAGTGACTGATAAATTTATGGATTTTTCCTTTGAGAAGACCAATAGCGCTTATATGTTGTTTTACGAACTCTGCCCACCTCCTAGTCAGCGAGGGTCTGACAATGGTCAGCAAGAAGAAGCGCAGGTAATATTAATAATTAGCAGGTAAAATTTTCAAATATGACAGCCAATTTTGTACAAATATAAAATAAATAATATTCCGACGTATAATACTGTTTCAAATATTGTACTGTTAATCTAATTTTTAGTTAATCTAAATAGGTATTTCCAATTCTGAGAAGTTGGTACTTTATGCCTTAATCAGAAAAGAATATTAATAAAAATTATATTGTCAAAGACTTCAAATGTTGAAACTCCTAAATCTGATTAATCACATAAATTTTGGAAAACTCATATTTCAAATACTTTAAAATAGTTCATGATTACAGGTAGACTGAAGTGACACCTTCTTCCAGTCTACATCTTATAAATGGTTCATTTAAAGTCTCATTAAATAAATATAGAGCATTACAATTAAGATTCAATTTCACATATTGCAGTCATCTCGAGCAGAAGAGAGTCCTACTGCAGTAGTGGAACGACGCGGGGAAACCCCTCCCAATGTGGAATTACCACCGGACCTTTTGCGTTGGATATGGGATGACAACATGCAGTTTTTGCATGATAAAAATATATTCCAGCACGCATATTTTACGTTAGTATTGTTGAACATATAGTGGTTAGAAATATAACTGTTTTAATAGGTCTTCTATCAAGGCGTCATTGTAAAAAATGAGAACAATATGTATTTTTTACACAATAAAATATATTTCACATATTCTTTAACAAAAATTATTTCAAGTCTGTATTTCAAAACTTATCTTGAGGATTTTTTAATAAATTGTACAAATGTCATATCTTTATATGACTAAACAAAATTTTTACTAAATTCATTTCCATTATTTACTAAAAAACTTAAAAACTTTCTTGTACATTTTACATATAGTATCTGAAAATTGTTAACCACTGTATACATTATTTTCAGGTTTATGGGTCAAATGTGTAGCTCAGTCCCACAATCGCTATTAACATTGCGGCCAGAAATAACTGAAGTCGCTGCTAGGCTTTCTACTTCATTTTTTATTGAAACTTTTATACATGCCAAGGAGAAGGTGAGTATCGACTATATTCAAGATATGAACTATATTCGAAATGAAAGTATTCCCTCGACAGGATATCGAACCCTCAATGGTCACGAAGGCGTCATTTTAATAAGAAAGGAAAACGCGTAGCCGAAAAAACTACGCAACGTAGAAACAGAATAGAATTCGGCTCCTTGGGGAGTGTAGGGGAGCGATTTTGAATAATTCGTTCGACCAGAAATACAGATCTACCATTTTGTTGTAGCACAGTGAAACAGTGTCTAACTGTAAATATAAACGAAACGCTTTATCTACCTCGCGGTGGTAGAAATAACACGGTGTTGAGTTCAACAGCTCTGCAAGGAATAGAGCGTTCGAGATTAGGATATTTGAGAACACTGTGTCTTAACACTAAATCCTGACTCTGCAAGAAAAAATATGCCAATAAAGTAGGCAATATATTATTTTATATGTATTTCAGCCTACTATGGTGTCATGGGTAGAGTTAGTGACGAAACAGTTTAACGCATCTGCTGCGGCTTCTGAATGGTTCCTCGGCCATATGGCTGACGATACGTGGTGGCCTATGCAGGTATATTTACTAAAATGAAAATTTCTATGTACTTATTCTAAAGTCAGCCAAATATTGTATGTAATTTTCTTTTTGTATTCTATTGTTGTTTGTGTATTGTATGTTTTTTAATTCCAGGTGCTCATAAAATGTCCGAATCAAATGGTTCGTCAAATGTTCCAGAGGCTATGCATGCATGTTATACAGAGGCTGAGGTATAATTAATTACTTTTATAATTGTATCTGATTACTTATTAATAGTTCAATAAAAACACACAGATCATAATAATTGGAATGAATTTAATTAATTATTGTTTAAGGTTCATTGTAAATAACAAAATATTTATTCTACCATTCTATATAGTATGGCTACTAATATAGCAGTAGCAGGATAGTATTGGGCGGAACGAAATGTCTAAATGCTAAGTTTTCTCAGCCTATCCTGCTTTATGCTTTGTCAGTATACAACGTGATGTTAAAAATGAATAAAATATTTACAGGTCTAGTCATTGTGCCTTATACCTGCAGGGTGTGGATGGAGAGGAAGAGAATAGTAAATTGGGCGAAGAAAGTTGTGTTACTAGGTTTATAAGAATGTTGCTATCATTGGTGAGTGTATAGTTTTTATTTAGCATAGCTTTATTAAAATATAAATAAAAATAATTATTTAATATTGATTAGAAAATTTAAAAAAGAGTATTAAATTCAATAAAAAAAAAATTAATTAAAGAAACCCATTCTTTCACTTGGTCAGACAAAATACACACTTAATATTTCCGAGTAGTCGTCATTCATCTTGGTCTGACTCTAAGGGTTATGGGATCAAATCATATTATATTTAAATCTTATATGCAACTTTTGTATTTTTTTAATCTGATCTACTTTTACTATTATTTCAAGAATTAACAACTATTATTTACAAACTTTTTTTTAAAGATGGAG
The DNA here is from genome assembly GCA_001485985.1 of Heliconius ethilla aerotome. NCBI lineage: Eukaryota > Metazoa > Arthropoda > Insecta > Lepidoptera > Nymphalidae > Heliconius > Heliconius ethilla. Next base: position 5,172 of record FAPJ01015660.1, on the reverse strand, counting down.
AATGGTGCGCGCTCACATCTTCGTCACTTAACGGAGTACTTTAGTTTATTATATGAATTCAGCAAAATGGGTGATGAGGAGGGCAAGTTCATGCTACGAGTTAACGCTATTTCTTCCATGGTCAACTTCTACCTTGGACAGAATTCTAATCCGGTAATATATAAAAATCTTTATAATAATATTATATGTGTTTACGAACTCATGAATGAACTGATCAGAATATGGCGTTGAGGTAATTTGTACGCGTTAGAAGTAAAAGAGAGAGATTTATAATGTAGTTTGCTAAGAGATCTCAGGCCGTCTAGAGCCAGCCATTATTCATTTCTACAACGTAAATTGCAAGATAGATGAGCTTGGAGAGTGTAGGTGAGTGTTAATGCGCATTTCTATAGGGGCCTTTTACTTGTACCCTTAGGTTGCAAGTTCCAGGCATCGCTGTGAGATTCTCAGTCTACGACGAAACCATCACATAATAACACGATAAATCCCATGGATTCGTAGAAGTAGCTTCTTCTCTATGTATAAAATGTATCCAGGTGGAGTCTCCGAGCGAGGAGGCGAGCGGTAGCGGCACCGACAGCTGTGACAAGTTGCGGCCCGGCGCCCTGGACAAGATGGTGGCGCTGGTCAGCGGCCTCGTGGAGCGCTCGCGCGACGCCGCCGGACAGCTCGCGCTCGCAGACCCCGATGCGCGCGCTCTGCTTCACGCTAAGGTAGCCGGCTCACGACAATCAAACACACTAAGGCTTATATTTATAAGCCGCTTTCAAGTCTGAGATCGATATTCAAAATGCCGTGTTCATTCATAAACTACTTATCTATATGAATGAAAATAGATCTGACTTGAGAGTGGTTTATAAAAATGAAAATGTGGTGTAAATTATAAATTGTACTTTAACATGTTCTTCTTATATACTTTATTTTAATATTATGATTGACATTTTAGGGGTTTCCCTTCATTTATCAACAAACCAGGGACTGCTTAAATCTTCAGCAGACAAGATCTCTAATATTCGCTTTATGCCGATGGAACGAGGCTCTCGCGCAGAAAATCGTGAACATGATCTTCCAAGCAATAGCGAAGCACTCTGAAGTAAGGTTTGCCTTAAATAATAATAATTATTATTTTTACATCTTCACGGTATTTCCGCATAACAGCATAGCAGGGTAGTAAGGCAAAACCTAGTATTAAGATATTCCGTCAATAATTTGCATATTACAGAAGTTGTTTTGGTGCAGCGATACAGCGTCTGACGGTAAACGTAACGCTGTAGGTTCAATTCCTAAATGTTATTTTCATTATCTCGCTCTGATAACTCATGTTAACTCTCTTGTACTCAAAACGTGACGTTTACTTTCGCTATTCAATATGCAATGTGTCAAAAATGGACAAAAGATCCCCCATCAGCAGAGTGCTTTAATACCCTGCCATATGTGGCTAACGACGTGAAGATAATTTGTGTATTTCAATTGAAATGTATATTTTTGCAGAGCTGTGGAGCATTTTTTAAACTGCTAACGCTGTTAGTGGAAGGCAGCGGGGGTGGCGCGGGCAGCGGGGGCGGGGGCAGCGGCCTTCCGTGCTTCACGCAGCTGGTGCTGGCACGGCTGTGGGACGCTGGCGAGGTGTGCCCGCACGCGGCGCTAGAGTGGCTGGCGATGCAGGTGCCGCGCAATAAAGCGGCGCACGCGTGGGCTCTGCGTACGTCCGACCGCTGGCTGGAGGCGCACCTGCTGGCGGCGGGCGCAGCGCGCGTGCGTGCGGCGGCCGCGCTTTTGCTGGTGGCGCTAGTGCCGTCGCAGCACTTCAGAGCAGGATACGCGCGCGCCCGCCCGCTGCCCGCGCCTTCGCCTGCACCTACGCCCGCGCCGCATCTCGCCAAGTTACCGGACACCGCGCATCATACGCTGCACCAGGTGCGCGACTATTGCTGTTGTTGCATATTGTATAGCGGAACTCAATGCCGCGCTTTGTCTTTTATCATAGCCAGGGAACCATTGGGAATTGAACTTACAACCAACGCGTTTATAATCAGGCGCTTCAAAATCAAAAGAAAATGTATAACCCTAACATTTTTTTCAGCTTCATGCTGTATGCCGCACTCAGCGGGGTAGGCAGAGGGAACCTTGTGTTAAAACAGTCCGTTTCCCGTTGTCCACCGAATTCAAGAGGCATTGCGTGTTTAATTTTTTTTATGATACTTCTATTAATTACGTTTCTATATTATTTTAGGTATATACGATGTTGTTAGGCAAGTTGAAAGCAGCACGAAAATACACAGACATTGCAGTGCACGGAACGATGAAACTGACGGCATATTTCGGAGTTATGTCGTATTGTGTCGTCAGCAGAGTGGAGAAATTGATGGTATAAATAAATAATTATTCTTAAATTTATCGCAAACTTCCAATATGTATTTAATATTTTATAAATATTGTAACAACTAAACAAGAACCAAACGACTTTGCCTAATAAGACACATATTTTTCTTGCAACATATTTTTAACAAAGAGAGAAAGCTAACATATTATTAATTGACGAAAAAAGAAATGACGTAGTTGATGTCTAATAAAACACTTATTACTATTATAATAATTAAACTATAAAAAATAATTTTAGTTTGGGCAATACTTCAACGATCTATGGGATTTGTACCATCCGGCCATCTCGGAGCCCTCAGTGGCAGTGCACCCTAACAAGCAGGCGTTGCTCACCTTCTGGCACGCGGTGTCCGTGGACTGTCCAGAGAACGTTCAGCTCATGCTCGCTAACCAACGTCTCATCAAACACATAGCCTTCAATTATATACTGTGAGTTGTTATCAGGAATATTATTAATATATGTGTATTATTTATATTCTATCTGAAGTTGTATACATTATTCTCGAAACATTATTATCCTAAAGAAAAAAGTCTGCTTCACGCTGTATCCAGCACATAGCAAGGTAGGCAAAGAAAACGTATGTTAAGACGCTTTGTACCCCACTTGCCGCTGAATTCTGCCGCGCCTTGCCTCGACACCAGAGCGAAGAAATGAAAACACCATGTGCCCCTGCGCCACAACTGGCCTCAATCATTATTCTATTGTACTCAATCCAGTGTTAAGTCTATTTGCCACATTTTCCAGACATTGCTTATTGAGTGGCGAAACTCAACGCCGCGTTTTATTTTCTCAAAACTTTTGAACTCAAATATGAAATTTAAACTAATATAACTCATACTAACTACCAACAGAGCCGACCACGAAGATGGCGAAGTAGTGGCGTACAACCGCGCAATGCTGCCCCCATACTACGCACTACTACGTCTGTGCTGTCGTCGCTCCGGTGCCTTCGCGCGCTCCCTCGCCCAGCATCAGAATATACACTGGGCGTTCCGTAACATAGCGCCGCATGCGCATCTGTATCCCGGTGCTGCTGATGAATTGCTTAGGTGAATTTTTTTTACATTATTTTTTTTCAGCGCTTTGTATCCCGCATGTGGTGTAGACAGAAAGAGGAATGCTAAGGCAATTCGCTCTATACTTTACGATTATTTTAGAAGCATTGCGTGTTGAGTGGTGAAACCAACACCGCACTTTTCTTCGACACCACCGATATGAAAACATCCAGAAGAATTAAAAACAACCTATCGCGTTTCTTTGTCACTCATAAACAAAAAACAAATAAACAAAGTCCTGTCTTTGGAGTGTGTAGGGGAGGGAGCATTCTAGGGAGATTTTTCCTAAATTCCTTTGGAACAGCGGGATAGTAGTACTACTACAGAAAGAGAAATATATTTTATAGGCAATATATATTTTTATACATATGTAAAAGAAGTGAGTGACACAGTATGACAGTGACGTCTCTTAAAGACTAGGGAGAAAAATATATTATAATATTTCCATACAACGTGACATTGGCGAAATGAATTGTGCTCGCTCGAAACGCCATATTTCGAGAAATCAATCAATTATTATAATATTTAATTAATACGAACTGGTGAATGCAATAGCTTTAAATGTTGTGTCTCTTTTCAGGTGAGTTTGTGATTGATTAACGTTAGGGAATGTTTGTAAAAGTGTAAAAATTTATTTATGTAATAAATCTCTTTTCAGAGCAACTCAATTCTACTTAAAGTTTAACTGTTCACCCTAATATCCAAGGATAATTATAAAACACATTATACATATATTTATAAAGACATCTATATGTTACAGACTTGCACGGATATTAGCAGCGCGCGGTGGGTCCGGGAGCGCAGGCGGCACGGAGGGAGTGGACGCACGGGAGGCCGCCGCTTTTAGGCGGAGCACGCTATCTGCTTATTTACAGGGTAAACTTTATATAACCATGTATGTTTTAAATGATAATGTTTCAATTCTTTCAGTCTGTTCATGAAATAAGTAATGACAGCTGCCATTATACGACGTCATACAATATTATGAAAAAAGTGTTAACTATACAACACCTTCTTTTTAATAGTTTTATTTATTATTCATAATCAGTGCATTTGTTTCCATTAAGTTCGCGCAAAATAAATGTATTTTTGTGCTACTTAGCTATTTAATATATACCTCGAACCTAGGATCAAGATTAGGATTAATGATCAGGCCTTTTACAAATAGGTCTAATTTAGGAAATTTATTTTTATATAATTTATGATTACATATTTACACCAAGGTTTAAATGGACGAACGTGTTGGACAACGCTCATATCAGCATTCTGCACGCTAGTCGAAAATGAGGACGATAGACTGTATGTCGTTTACAATGGTGGACTTCAAATGACCTTTGAGGTAAGTCTATAATTTCTTTTTTGCGGAACTTTTTTGGTAAAAAAATAAAACACGTCGTTAACTTTCGCCTCTGAACACAATGTCTTGAAAATGGTGTGAAGGTTTCTTCTGCCTACTCTGCAATATGTATAAAATTGAAAAGAATGCAACTTATGTAACATTAAATAACAATTGTCGAGGCCCATCAATACGATAATTATATGTTAATATTTGGATGTACCTGTATCAGGCGCTACACAGCCTGCACGCATTGTATGTGGAGGGGGGCGCGGGCGCGGGCGGCGTGGGCGCGGGGAGCACAGGCGGCGCCGTGCGCACGGAGCTGGGTGCGGCGCTGCGTTGGGCGCGCGCGCTTTGCCGCACGCTGCGCACGCGCCGCGATGCCAAGGAGGCGC
>FAPJ01015600.1:0-14734 GCA_001485985.1 Heliconius ethilla aerotome | reverse complement strand
TTAGCTAAAGTTTGCAACAGTTTATAAGGACTTTACATTTTACTTAATTTTATATATTCTTTTGTTTTACCTTCACACTGTATCCCGCGTACAGCAGGACAGACAGCGTTAACCTAGATAATAAAATTAAAAATTCCTTTCCGTTCCCGTCGGAACTTCTAAGTGTATTTTTTTTATGTATGCCTCCTCTCCGTAGACTTATAACTATCGTTGCGATTGCCTTTTGAATCATTTATAATGTTTTAAATAGTTTAATCGATATTTTTTGTTTAATTTCTTTTTACAGATCGATAAAAATCTCTAACTATTAATCGCTAGATATATATATATATATATATATAAATATAATCATAATTAGTTATAATTCCAAATAAACGCGATTAAAGAGTTTTATTTAAAATGTGTAAAAATCGCGAAAACCAAAGATTAAAAGATAGCTTCAAAGAAAGATTGTACAGATTCAAACCTGCACGCTTAATATCTTTATACAGATTAGATTTTTAACTACACCATAAATCCACTATAGTCCTATATACGTTACAAAAGCTAAGAAGACTGTCACATACATACGTAAGGAATCTATATGAATTATAGTCTGTGCCATTCTGCTACAGAACCCTAAAAACCCTAAAAGTGTATATATTTAAGCAGTACGAGTGTAGCACCTCACAATATTTTACAATCACTTGATGTTTTAATACAACTTAATTAAACCAAAAGCTCTGCTTCTAATAAGAGATAGCAAAAACGTAATTTAAGTGAAGATGCCTCACTCAAAAGTCTTTTGTTGAATTAAATATTTCATTCCAATTAATGGAATAATTAATTTATTAAGTGTACAATAGGTTTAGTGGTTGAGTGATACCGTTGGAATTAGACTACATGATACAAGTAAATTCCGGGGCGCGGCGTTGAGTTCCGCCACTCAACACGCAATGATTCGAAAATTAGGCGGACAATTGCTAATTCGTAGTTGTAAGAAGGAAAATTTTAACGTTTATTAAATTAACATTTTCACATGATATTTTGTTTATTTTATTGAACCTTCGTAATTGATAATGGCACCTATTATATTATTAAAAGAATATTTTACTATTTCTATTAATAAACAAAATATCTTTACATATTTTGATTGCCTCCGTGCTAAGATTGGCTTAGCAGGTGCTCCAACAATGTTGACAATATTATAACTTAACAGGAATTTTCAAACTTGGCTAAACTAATAACTTTAGATTTATTACGTTAAGGGTAGACTTGAGAAATATGAAATTAAGCAACGATTTGTTTTTATTTTTAGGTTCTCGCTGTATCCTGCATACCTTTTCCGTTTTTGTGACATTGCTTCTCGGCGTCTCAACGCTGGGGTTTCTCTTGTAACTAGAGCGAAGAAATGTTAATATTTTTAAATAATAATTTATTGCTTCGAGTGAAGGTATGTGATACAATCACTAGCTGGTAGGCCGAGGGAAACTAGGAACCCGTTAAGAACCTCCGTTGTCATACACTCGTTGTATTAAGTCCCTTCTGTACCCCAATTTCCGCTGAATTATGGAGGCTATCTAAATCGTACCCACAACTCGTCGCGGTTACAGTCTCCCCGATGACTGGCCTTAAAAAAAATAAAAAAAATCGTATAAAACCTCTTTTTAGTTTAAAACGAAATTAAGTAACTTTCCACATAAGACCAACCATTCCTTTAATTTACTGCTATATTCTCAACATTTGCCTTTATACGAGTACTATAACTATAACTGAGTTTTAGTCCGAACTGAATGCATCGTCGGTCAAAGCTGTTCGAACTCAGACTGACGTGGCTTCACCAAAGTTGGATTCCAGTGAACCATATTTTATGGCTCCTACATGTGCTGGGAAATAATATCTATACTATTTCCTTTTCACTAGGATGGATTTCTTGACAGTTTCCGGTGTGTGTCCATAGTGTGCTGCATAATCGACTGGTTGTGGGAACGATCCCCACTCGAGAAAAGGAAATATTTATTTTAATTTATATTTTCATTTCTTCACTCTGGTTTTGAGGCAAAGCGCGGCGTTGATTTCCGCCACTCAACACGCAATGCCTTCAGAATTCGGCGGAAAATGGGGAACGGAGTGTCTTAACACTGGGTTCCCTCTGCCTACCCTGCTGATTGCTGGATACTAGTACATGCATGAAGATGATTTTTTTTATTATAATCACATACCCAGGTTATGTCAGTTATATGAAAATAAATATTTATACGATTAATTGATCCATATAAATTCAAGGTTAACAAATATATAGGATTGGTATACTTACAGCTAAAATATTGCATATGTTGTCTTGATGCCAGAGATATTAAAAAGAAAAATTTCCCCCGAGTGAGAATCGAACCCACAATCGTCGTGTTACAGTCAGACGATGAGCCGTTGTCGATCGGGCTTATCTTGAATATTTTATTTATAGCTTTACATTGAATGGATCCTACTGCTGGTCCTAATAAAATGCTAGGGTTATTTACATAATTTTTTGTTGTAGATTAGTCTGGTTTCTCTATTTTTTCTAATTATTTTAGTTATTTTAAATCCAACAGTAGGCACAAGACCGTCACTCCCAGACAAAACACTTTAACATGTATGTTCTTGATGATTAATAACCCTTCAGTACTTGACGTCAGCTCGTATTACGAAGTCATTTATTTTGATATCTCAACTTCTGATATATGTAGGTCGGGGGTAATTTGTGGAATACTAATTCTCTACTGACTTGTTATTTATACATAGAATTATAATTAGGCCATAAGACTGTAAACGGGATAGGTAGTGGGTTCGATTCTCACTCGAGGAAACGAAATGCCTCTAGTATTCTGTGAACAGTGGAAAACGAAAGTATTATTAGGAACGCATTGTTTAACCACTAAGTTTCCAGGTTCCTGCTATGGGCAGGATACATCGTGAACTTAAAAAATAAATTGATTACTTATTGCTAGTAAAAGCGTTTCTAAGACAAAATAAAACTGCACATTTAAAATTGATTACATTTTTTTACAATATTTTCAATAAAAATAACAAAATTTTTACATATCAACACTTCACGTAAAATGAAAAAAATTAAAGTCAGGTACTATCTTGTTTGCAATAGCATACTGCATTTCATGTTCATTGCTCTTAAATATATACAGGCGTTACAAATGAAAAATATTTTATTAATTTTTAATGACTCGACATAGATATAGCTTCTTGTCTAAATTTAGTGTCAATACACTCCGTTGGTCGTGTCCGGTGTATGTGACACCGAACTCTGCGGGTCACCGGAGGTCACTCTTCTTGAAAATATAAGAAATAAAATTTAACCAAGATGAAACGACGCAAGACGAGGCTTTATTAAAATATAATTAATTAGTCATCTCAATGTAATTTAATGAGAAAATTAATGTTTTAAAGGCTGTCGTGGCGCAGCGGTACAGGGTGCTGCATTTTACGTAAAAGTTGTAGGTTCGATTCCCTTTGGGGATAATTAGATACTTAATTTCCTCTCTGTGCTAAGTCACTGCGCTGACTTAGTCTTAGTAATAAGTAATTGTCGTTAGAAAACCTATTATAGAGACACTCTATTTTCCGCCTGAGATTGGGAAAATAAAAAGAATTAAAGTCTCGAGTGTAGATTGGAACTAAAACCATTGATTTTACTGTCAGTATAATATTGTAATCTGGATCTATTAAGGAGGCAAAGTAGAGTTAGAAATATAATATATAAAACTCTCCCAACCTAAATTAAAGATATTTATATCGATATAAATTCATCTATAACTGGGCACAAAGTTGACCACAAAGCTACGGAACTACGCGGTTAAATAACTTTCCATTATGGATTTCCTTTGACAGTTAGGTAAATTTTAGGTACCTTGTCTTTATAGTGTCAATTCATTAATGGAAAGTTATTACCGTCGCCAACGAACCCGTGTAACACCAGTGGAGCTACAGTTGTCGGCCTTTAAGGTGAAGATAGACGCGCTTTTGTAGGTACTCAAATCGTATTGACCTGGAAAAACTACCGCAGGATGGCCATTGACCACAGTTGCTTGACGCGTGGCAAACTCTCCCACCAGCATCTAACTCTAAGCACGACAATTATAGTAATCGGGAAAGGATGCACGGTCTTGAGTTTAGCCACGCATCACGCAATGATCAAAATTATTGAACGGAAAATGGGGAACAGGTTGTTTTTAAAACTCAATTCTCTCTATATACCCTGCGATATACGGGAAACAGCGTGAAAGTAAAATAAATATTATAAATATTAACAACCGCCTTTTGTTCGTTTAGAACATTTTCAATACGAATACCTAATGCTTGCTACATACAAAAGTTTCAAATTATGCACATAATTTGGGCAGCAGGTGTACGTTCGATTACAAGTCTTATTTAATTTAATAATTTTAACCGATTGTATACTAGTAAAAATATATGTTTTAACGCTATCCTGGCGCAGTGGCAGAGTGTAGGTACATGTAATGTTTGTAGATTCGAATCTCCTTTTTTTGTCAATTGTTTTCTTTCTTTCAATTGTTTTCTCTAGTCTTTTTTTTTAATTTCGATTTTTTTTAGCTTCTCGCTATATCCCGTAAATAGCAGGATAGGCAAGAGGAATCTAGTGTTAAAACAGTGAGTTCCCCGCGCATGTCACGTTCTATGTGACGGGCGCCGCGCTTAGTTTTGTTACCAAAGAGGGAAATCTAAAAAAATAATTAATTTTTTTTTTTAGAATTATTAATAAAATAATAATTTAAAAAAAAAAAAGTTCATTACCCTGAGCTGGAATCCAGCCCACAACCGTTGCACTCACAGTCAGAAACTTTACCAGCGCACATTCGCACATTCCTCACTAATTCCACCTTTTCATCAAGCCATTGTAGCACATAATGCCTCCGGGGAATTCAGTCAAAAGTTGAGAATAGAGGTGTCTTAATGGGGAACGGAGTCTCTTTATACTAGATTCCCACGTTCCCCTTGGCTATCCTGCGTGGGATCCAACGTGAAGCTAAAAAGACAATAATCCTAACAATACTGTGTTAGGCAACCTACTACTATTATGTATGAAAACATAATATTCAAAACAAAATTATCATTTCAGTCTGATTAATTTTGGGATTGTTGATTTTAAGTTATTCAACAAATATTGGAATAACAAACTTGTATAATTCTCAGTAAAGGCTATCAGTGTGTGATGAAACCAAATACCTCGGGACTAACAGAGAACCTATATAATTATAATTATCTATTTGAGGCTGTCGCGGACTGTAAGCACTACGGTTGTGGGTTTGATTCCCACGCAGGGGAATGAATTATTAAACATTTTCATTACTTCCCCTGATAATAAGACGCGCGTTTACTTTCCACAATTCCACGTCTAGGAAAATCTTCGGAAAGCGGTAATCGGAGTGTTTTAAAGCTATACGTGAAACAGGATGAGGCTGAAAGGAAAAGAAAAAAAGCAAACCTGTAGAAATATCTAATTTGCAAGACCTTTGTAAACAAAATCATTAAAACGTTAGTTATGATAATTCTAATACTTATGAAAAGATTACAACGACAAAACAGGAACGTTGAGTTCTACAAAATGGAAACTCAACCTCGCACTTTGCCTTGTTACTAGAGCGAGGAAATGAAAACAATTCAATCCGTTGAGTGGGAATCGAATCCAAAACCATCGAACTTACAGCTAGACGCCGTCTAGACGCCCGCTGCACCACGAAGGTCGCAAGCCTTTCGTCACTTAATTTACATAAATAAAATTAGATAGTAGTCACGATCTTAACTTGAAACTAAATTACCTTAGAATGTGGTGAATTCCCTCATTTTCCTCAAGGAAAACAGTTTTTAGAGCAAATCTGAATTAACATAATTAAATACATAATATCACTTTGTACCAAATGAACTACTTTGTTATCATTAACCTGATAAGCATACACAACATTTTTTGTTCATTTTTCTGAGCTTTACGTATATTCCGTATAAATCCGTTAAGACACTCTGTTCTCCATATTCCGTGGAAATATCGAGGCATTGAATGGCGTAACTCAACGGATTCTTGTCTTGTCTTCTTCGTCTTGGTAACAAGAAATATAACAATTCATAAGTCCGAGCAGTAATCCACATGTTTTAAGAACCGTTACAGCGTGTGACAGCAAACGGTGGACGGTTGAGGGTTCAATTCCCAATTGGGGGGAAGCTTTTTAATTCCTTGCTCTAATAAGACACTCAACAATAGCGTCAATATCAACTACAAATGATTGAATTCCACTCAACGTGCAATGTCTCGGAAACGTGCAATGGGCGAATAGTGGGAAACGGATCTTAACTCCTAACACTAGGTTCCCTCTGCCTACCCTGCTATACAGCATGAAACTAAATCCTTAGGTCCCAGAATTATTTATTTTGTCAAACCGGAAGACCACGTATTTTTTTAATAATACCTCTTAATTGAATATATATACCTATAATAATAGCGACGATATATAAAATTATTACATAACATACATATAAGAGGATTTGTTAAGATCGTCCCTTACGGAAGAGTGTTTATCTTCAATCTCAGTACTTATCGCAGGTTTTGAAATGGTTACATATTTAATTAAGGCTTTGATGAACAAAGCTCAATTCTCTTTGTGTTTTTGCTTACTGCTATATCACCCATATAGCAGGATAGACAGAGGGAAACTAATGTTAAGTCACTCCGGTCCCATTAAGCCACTCCGTTCTCCAATTTTCATCCAATTAAAGAGACATTGGGTATCAATGGGTGATACTAAAATAAAATTGACATAGTGGTCCATATTAATAAATTTGTGTTGACTGACTTTGTGTTGTTTTCTGTGTTGTGAGAGGATAGTGACATTTCTTCTTTTCTAGCATTATTTCTTTTAGCAAAAACTATGTTTTTATTTAACCATGAAACGATCAAGTACCTGCCTACATAACTGAAGCTTCGAAGAGCAAGAGGTTCGGAGCGAATAATTGAAAATAATTAATTGCCTCTAGTGGGAATCGAACACACAACCGTCGTGCTTAGCTAGACGCTCTGCCTCATTTAAGATAATAAGAAAACAATATATGATATAATTGCGCATTATAATATCTTGGCTTCGTTTGACACATTAATGTATTGGTGACGAGTCAACGTCAAAGAATCAACGATGTCAATGGCAGTCAAGGCTGAGGGCTAGGAGTAATAGCAAATGATTTTTTTCTATTATATAATATTAGCTGTAGGTTATTTATGTAATAGGTTCTATTCTTCCGCATACCATGCAGCGAGAAATTAGTGTTAAGACACTCCTTTGAAATAAAAGGTGATGAAAACAATTTTAATATAATTACTTCATTGAGACTGGATGGATCCCACGGTTACATTAGTGCCAAACCAACATTGCGTTGGTTTCTGTGCCACTGTGCCACGAGGGTATCTTTTTATTGTATTAGTTAATAGAAACGGAGTGTCTTTACACTAGATTCCCAGGTTGTTTTTACCTATCCTGCTACGTGCGGGATACAGTGTAAAGTTAAAATAAAATTACTCTAAGGAAAAACAATATCAAGAAAACGTATTTTTTGTATTTATAATTTACATCTTTTCATTTAAGCCATGGAAATCTAAGAAAAGTAAAAAAATGCAACCTAGTAACATGTACAGTACCGTACGTCTGTAGCTAAGGTGATTCCCGGTGAGTTTTCCTCAAACATAACCGATAACTTTTAACCTTCGATTGGCGATAGAACAAAAAAGTATGCAATGAATTTGTAACGGTAAAATATTGTATCTAGGCCTTACTTTTAGCTCTAGATTTTATTTATTTATTTTAACGGCATTTTGTATCCCGCAAATAGCAAGGTAGGCAGAGCAAGCACTAGGCTCGCTTTAGTACACTCCGTTCCAGATTTTCCGTGAAATTTTGGAGGCTGGAGCTTTGAAACTGAACGCCGCACTTTTATAATAAAATATTGAATAAAAGAAAATAATAAATAGTTCATTTCCTCAAGTAGAAATCGAATCCACAATCTGTCTCGCCAACAGATTACAAGTTGGTACTTATTATGTTACGGAATTGTTGAAATATTATCATAGAATATTTTTGCCTAACCGTGGCGCAGTTGGACCACGGATGTTATTACGTGACAGTTGTAGGTGGAAGTTCCACTCGGGAGAGTATTAATTATATTTATAGCTATTTATAGCTAGCGACCCGGTCACGGCTTCGCCCGCTTAAATTATACAATGAATTATTTACTTAATACCATTATTTAGTTTCGTTTTCTACTAACATTATTATCCTAAAGACATAATCTCCATATTAGAAACTAAAATAGCGATTCAATCAAACAGTCTTTTGTAACAATTTCGTGAAAAAAATGTTTTATATTCATATAATTTTATTATTTATCAATCGATTGTAATAAAACAAACACTAAATTTTAAGGATAGCTTGCTGATGCCCCCGTAATAGATTTTCTCATATATGTACAGACACTGGTCGGCTACAATTTTATTATACGTATCTATAGATTACGAATTTTCCTCGTTCTATTTATATAAAATACAGCGTTAAATTCAGCGGAATCTGTCCTACGCATCCTATAAAAGCACGAGACGGAATGAAAAAAGTCAATTCTCTCTGCAAGATGTGTGAAAAATTAAAATTATATATATTTCCTTTTTTTATTGTAAAATTTTTCTTATATTTATTTATTAAGCATTTATTTGACAAGTTCCATTAACATAAGAGTTATTGCGACAGGTTCTATTAACGTAGGAGTACAGTTACTGCGTATTTAGTGACGATACTCATTCTCGCGTTTTAATAGTTCTTAGCCAGGCTGTAGGAAACGAAAATAATAATAGAAAAATTTGCCTTTACCTCTGCCAGCGGCACTATCGATATGATTCCCACTTAGGAAAATTAATTATTGTTTATATATTTTAAGCAAAAAGGCAGACTAATGCCAGGAGGAAGAAGAAGACACCCTGGTAAAAAAGACAAAGCGTAGCGTTGAGTTTCGCCATTCACCATGCAATGTTTGAAAAATTGGACGAAAAATAGGAATTTTAACACTAGGTTACTTTAGGGTACCCCAAACACTACAATCGAAACCACCCAAGTGAAAACTAAAGTCACAATCGTATATGCTGAAGTCATTCCACAAGTACCAAAATGACGTCATACCTTGAAATCTCAACACAATAGGGCAATTTATTACTATTACTTACTTTTACATATATTATTTATTTACTGAAACAGCTGAAACAATTATCCGTATTTTATACGGAACCTATAAAAATATTCCAAGATGACTGACTCAGGGTATTATAAAATGTGTTCTACATAATATCTATTCTAATAATACTATTATTATAAAGCTGTTTGTTTGTTTGGATGCCCTAATCTTAGAAACTACTGGTTTGTGTTGGATTTTATTTTTACAACAAAAAATAATAATAATGATAATGGGTTCGATGTTACTCACGGTGGATTGAAGAGAATGAAGGACTATATATTTTGTGTCATACATAAATAATATAACTCTTATGATACGTATAGACTACGGGAGAAATTCCAACATAATTGTACTACCATGTATGTAGTGTTCAGGAGAGAGCCGAGTGTTAAGACACTCCGCTTCCCAATGTTGAAGCCAAATGCAGAATTCTGGAAGCATGTGTGTTGAATAGCGGAACTCAACAAGCTTCGACAGCAGAGCGAAGAAATAAAACTGTTAAATATTTTATTTCTTTGAGTGGGAATCGAATCAGCAACCTTTCGCCGCTGCTCCACGACTGGCCTCTACATACATACATATACACGATTATTATATACATTATATAGTTTTGTTTAAAATCTTTAGTTATATAGAAGCGAAGCCGCGGTCAAAAGCAAGTGCAGTATACTTACTAAGTTATGAATAATACTAATATAATGATTTATTGAATGACGTTAAACTTTTTAATTGTTGTGTCACTTACGGTTACGTTATATAGAAAACCAGGTGATTGCAAAATTCCCTTTTCTCATATTAATTATTACGTTTGAAATTATGACATGTAATTTAACCACCAACATCGATATTATAAACAATGGCATTGTTATTTTTTATTGCATAACGGAACCTAAAAATTTTAAAATTGAGATAATTTAGCTTTCTAACTTTCGAAATAAACGTAAAATAAAAATAAAAAACGTAGATTTTACGGAAACTATAAAAAAAGAATCTAATAGCAAATCTCTCCATTCTCCTACCTTATACGCTCTACGCTCTAACTAGTGTTAAGACACCGGAACATTAGGTGACGGAACTCAACACTGCGCATTGTTTTGTTACTAGAGTGAGGAAACAAATATAATTCATTCAACTGAGTGGGAATCAAACCCACGAACGCCGCGTTTACACTCAAAAACCGTTCTGCTCTATTTATTACATACATATTAAAACTTATTAGGTACATAAATACTTAATAGAATTCAAACCCACTACCGTCTACTCACACTCCAAAACTGTGCCACAAGAGCGTCTTATGGAAATACAAAAGGTATATATTGAGGAAGAAGACCGAGGTCGCCGCAAGGTCCCCAGTATTACGAATCGTACGGTGAACGTCCTCTCTGTGGCAGGTGAATTACCGATACCTTAATGTTTGCTCAACACACTTTATACGTACATACTAGTTGTCGCCTGCTGCTATGCTTGTGACGAGTTTAAGATGTTTTTTTATATACAATATACCGCATATATCCTATCCTACGGCAGAGGGAAGATAGTGTTAAGACACTCTGTTAACCCGCGCATTTTCCGCGGAATTTTCGTTGTGTGGCGTAACTTAACGTTGCGTTTTTCTTTGTTACCAGTATAAATAGATACTATACGAAAAATATAATAAATGTTACAGATTTAGAAAATTAAATGATTTTTTTTATATTAACCGCATAATCTGCAAACTAACTCAGAAATGTCAATTAGCCTTTAAGTGATATTAGGTCGGAATAATTAATGCTTTTTTGTCGATAAGTGCTATAACGGTATTATGAAATTTATATCATGTTACATGAGTGAGACTAAGAAACTGCCGTAGTTTCACTCAAGTACTATTTTTAGCTTTACGCTGTATCCCGCACACAGCATAGAGATGGGTATATAGAGAAAACCTAGTGTCAACACACTCGGCTCTCCATTCTTTTTTTTTCTAAGGGGAACCCAAATTCCAAAAGGAATATCCATTGAATAAATTAATCAAGTTAGGTACTTGCTGACATAATTTTAATTAAATAAATTACGATTATTAAGTAACAATTTCGCCCTCATTTTCCTTCGTTAGTCTTTTCTTCGTAATTTGTCGGTTGAAATATATTCATGAGACCGTCGTTGCACAGGGACACAGAGTTGTGATTGTAAGACGACAGTTTTGGGTTTGATTCCCGAGTGGGGGAAAATGAATACTATTCATTAATATTTTCGTTTTTTGCTCTGGCACCAAGGCAAAAGCTCGGCATTGAGATCCACGCAGTGCCTCGAAAATTCGGCGGAAAATGGGGAACGGAGTGTTCTAACACTAGGTTCCTTCTGGATACTCTGTTGCATGCTCGATTTAGAGAGAAGATGGAAAAAAACAAATGTATTTTTAACATTAAGTGAGGAAAAGTTGTTACTTACTTGAGGATATCGTGGTAAAGCCTTTAGTTGTGGGTTCGATTTCCTTTCAGGAAATAGATTTTTTTTATTTCCACGCTCTAGGAACATGAAGTGCGACAATGAATTCCACCACCCAAATCAGTAAAAGGAGAACGTAGTGTAGTAACACTAGATTATCTCTGTCCACACTACTATAAGAAATGAAACATGAGCTGAAAAAAAGTACAAGTACTTATTTGTAAAAGACAAACAATTTATATTTGATCTTCTGAGAAAGGACGTTGACAATTGTTCAAACAATTTGTGAGGAACACTTAAATTTTTCTTGCAATTTCTTGTATATTGTATAAAAGGCTTTTGTGGCTTATATATATATAACCTCCTGAAAATTATGAATATTTTTCAAAATATTTTCAAAATCAAATTGAATTTATTATTAAAAAGTATGTATAAATATTTTTAGGTTAACGCTGTATTCAGCACATACCAGGATAGACGAAGATAATCTGGATGCGTAGTGTTAAGACACTCCATTCCCACTTAAACTCTTCCGTTTCGTACTTTCCGCGGAATACTAGAGGCATGTATTGAGTTCCGTTAACTTAACACCGCACTTGTCTACTCAAGCGAAAAAAAAAAAATTTAATCATTCCGATTGAAAATCGAACCAAAACCGTCGCTTTTAGAGTCAGACACTACCGCACTGCGCCGTTCCGGTTCATTATACTATTTACACTTTCATCAAAACAAACATTATTTATTACATCGTCCGGAAATAGATCTCCAGACCTCCGAAGATATATAAAGGCTCGTTATCAACGTGTCACGGGCGGTCACTGTCTCGAATGTGTCGTGAAGATAGCGCATTGTTTTCTTATGGCGGGGACTCCTCTAGGGGACTTACTTTCTTTTAAATTGTATTAATATTTCTTATTTATTTTTTTTTTATTTTTATTATTACTTTAGTTTAAATGTATAATCAATATTTATACTTATTAATAATATTTACTTGAGTTTACTTAAGTGTATTTAATAAGTAATTTTCTTTATATTATTGATTTATTTCTAATGTAATTAGTGAGCTAGCTTTAAGACAAATAAAAGTTAATGATGCGATTAAAAATGTACTGTTTTAAAAAAAAATATTTGTTGTATGAAGCCAGTGAGTTTTTTGTTATGTTTTAGTTTTGAAGTTTTCATTTCAACCTATTTGTTTAAAGTTCCTTTGGGAACCTGACTAGACATGTTACATTGTTTTCTTATTAAAATAATAAAAACATCAATAGGTGGATAAATTCCAAAATTGTGCCAAATATATCATTTTTGTTATGTTCACACTATCCTGCGAAAAGCCGGGTACGCAGAGAAAGCCAACCAATTTTCAACGATCGCGTGTTAAGTGCGGAGCTCAACGCCGCGCTTGTCTTATAACGGGACACGGAAATATAAAATAATTTGATTTTTCTTAGTGGGAATCGAACCCTGAAGTCGTCACATAAATGCACCCAAATAAATATATTTATTTATACGTTTATAATAAAATTCTAATTGAGATACGGATAATGATATAATAAAATAATTTAAATAAACCCCACTAAGTATATAGCGATTGCCAGAAATTAATAAACGCTTGTAAAAATTTTCTTGGAAGCTGTCGTCAGCATTGTTCCTTTTAAGGAAAACTTATTAGAAAAGTCAATTTATCTCAACTTATCTTATTGAGACGAGTCGTGGGGAAGTAGCACAAGCGTGCGACTATAGACGCGGTAGGTTGTGGGTTCAATTCCCACTGGAGGAAACGAAATATTTATCTAATATTTTCATTTCCACGCTCTAGTAAAGCAGCAGAGGCAAAGCGCGGTGTTGGTGAGTTGCGCAGATGAACGCCGTGTTTTTGCCAACAGAATGCATGTAAATAATTAGTTTTTAAGATGTTTACCGTTTTCCCACGTTTAGGAAAGAAAAATACTTTTTGAAAAAACGTAAAAGTTTGAATGTAACAGGAATGAATTTGAAACCGTTTACGCGCTCTGTCCACTTTCCATAAGCTTATTAAAATTTCGACGTAGCTTGTTTACAAGGTATGGCTTAGTGTTCAGAGCGTTTGGACGGTAAACAAGAGGTGCAGGTTCCAATCCTGTTACGCTGATATATTTATACATATACAAAAAAAAATAAACATTACTTTTATTTAGTTTTACATAGTTCCGATCAGTGTGGAACAGTAGAAAAGTGTATGACTTGCTATGGTTGAATGCTCGATCTTAACCTACGAAGGAATGATTATATTGAAAATTACGTAATTATGAGAGCAGTCGTGGCGCAGGGGCACAACCGTGCGACTGTAAATGCGGCAGGTTATGGGTTCGATTCCGCCACTCAACAGGCAATGCTTCCAGAAATTGGGGGAAAGTGGATAACGGACTGTCTTAGCACAAGGTTCTAGGCAAAAAATACTTTTGCGTTAGGTATCTGATAAAGTAGAAAGTGCAGAACGGAGTGCTTTACCACTAAATTCTATCTACTTTCTCTCCAATGCGAGCGAAACTCTGAACAAAAACATCCAAAATTGTAATAAGGAAATAAATAAAGAAAGTCGCATTAGCATTTTAGAACGTATGTTATAAAAACTATTTATAAACTAAACTTTACTATCCCTATTTATTAAGTAACAGGAAAAAACAAACTGAAATACCTACGCGGATGCTTTCCCAATTAGACAGTGCCAAATCAATATTATATTTAAAAATCGATGTCGTATATATATGAGTGAGTATTTTACTACCCCGTCAGTGCGCAAGCGCATGTGACACTAGCGCTAGTGCGGCAAGTTAAAATAAGAGAGTTTAAAAAGTTTTAATTTTTAAACAAAATATATTTTAAATTAAAATATAAGTTATATTTATTAAATATTGTTTTTATTTGTTATAATTTATTTTGATTTTGTTATCTGTGCCATAAATAATAAGAAGTGATTTTTCCAAAATGGTGAACAAAATGTATAAAATTAACGCGGACAAAATAGTGAAAAATGGAAGTAAACATAATCAAATTTTAATATCTATTTTTGGTGAGTATT
>FAPJ01015599.1:3589-21350 GCA_001485985.1 Heliconius ethilla aerotome | reverse complement strand
GCAAGGGGGTCGCTAGTATTATAATAAGTGAGTAGTTGTCATTTAATGCCAGTACCCAAGTGATGGAATAGTTTACGGCGGACCAGTGGGTCATACGACGTGACCTCAGCCATCTGGGTTTATTGGCGCGTTTGACTCCGTCCACACCGGGTTTATTGTTATAACACTTTTATGTGGATTGTCTGGGCCCAAGTATTGCTATTCTTATACAGGAAGACTTTAATTAAACTAATTATATTTATTACATTACTATGAAATGAATCTTTAAATGTATATATTTTTTAAAACAAAATACACGTTATTTGTTACCATAATATTGGTAATTTAACAAAATTAATGCTTATAGTAGTTTTCAACATATTGTTTTCGTCACAAGAATCAATAACTGCTTTTGAAATTTGTCGACAGCCATTTGCAATAGATAAAAATAACTATTGAAATGTAATTAGTAAATATCTACAGGTAACTTTATCGTAACAGATACAGTATATATAGGTGCAGGTGAAATTTCATTAATTCCAATTTGTGAAGTTTGGTAGAAACTTTGGTGGCACGTTTCGTTTGAGGCGGGCGCAGGCGCGTGCGCGGCGTGCGCGGGCTCGCGGCCCACGCCTCATACTTATTGGTGACTATACTGTACTTCTAACACGTAGCGGGATTTAAACCCACTCTGAGTTTCTTTGAGCGTCCAAGCGCTATGTCCACCTAAGCTTTCATCAAGCTACGTCGAAATTATTATACACGTTTGCAACTTATGCCAACAATATACTTAAATAAGTTTCTACAATTTTTTATAAGTTTTCAATAAGGTTATTTCTCTTTGCAAAGCGTGAAAACTTTAGAATTAAAATGCCCTAACTTTATCGAAACTATACAAGTTAGTACAGTATGTATATGCGAGTATATCTGTGTAGCATACTGTACCCTTAAAACTAAATTAAGCTAACTTAGAGATCCATGCCGTATTTGTATTCGTAACTATAGTACATTATGCAAATATTACTAATAAAAAAGCTTTAGTAATTCAAAATAAACTTTTTTACTGTTAACTTAGCTTCACTTCAGTGTGGTTTTACTAGTGGGGTAGTCAAAGGGAACGGAGCGCCAAACACTACGATTTTTTATACTGTTAAATTCCAAAAAAATAAAAAAGTTTTAAAATTAAATATATATTTTTAGTTTCACTCTGTATTCCGCTCGTATCAAGGTAGGCAGAGGAAACCTGGAAACCTACTGTTAAGACACTCAGTTCCCATTAATACACTTGCATTTACGCATACCTTTGCATAAACGTTTGAAGGCATTCCAAGCAGTCTATACATATTCACATTACATAAGACTATTAGTATCTGAAGAAGAATTTTAACAATATTTAGTTAGAAACTTGGACAGAAAGTGAGGAACGAAGTGACCTTACACTAGGTTCCCTCTGTCTACCCTGCAATATGCAGGATGCAGCGTGAAGCTGAAAAAAAATGTTACTATCATGATGCTTGTTGTTTTAATATTTAAAATTAAAATATTCGCAAGGACTATATTGTAAATATCTTAACACACGTCGTGGCGCACTTTCTCGCTCTCTTTGGTAAGAAGATAAAGCGCTGTGCTGAGCTTCGTCACTCAATAAGCAATGTCCCTGAAATTTGATAGTGTATGAGGAAAGTGACGAGTGAGCACTTTCTTCTGCAGTCCCTGTTATATGCGTGAAACAGCGTAAAGTTATAAAACTATATTTTTTTCCTTTCAGGTCATGCAGTTCCTGTACACTACGGAATCCATTATCAGCAAACCTATGTCTCGCGTGTAAAACCCCGCCGGTACCCAAACACGGAGTGCCGGGGTCCTCTACTGATACTAATGTGGGGGCTGGTAAGTTCATTTTGTTTTTTTTTTTATAAAAGTATTTACATTTCCTTCAAAATTTACAAGTGTTATATTACATACATATGTAGTAGTTTTTTTCCTTTCAAGTTTGGGCATAAGTTTTAGTTTTGGTTTTGTGGTTTGTGATGTTGCGGCGTCCACTACGAAAATTACTTTGTTACAAAAAATTGATTGGTATTCCTTGTACCACACAAGGAAAACAGAGTGTTCTAATATTAGGTCCTCTACCTGCCTACCCTGCTTTGGGGGAAAAGGTGTGAATTTGGTTGTATTTTTATTGTTATATAGATGACACAGATTTTATATTTAGTTCAGAAGTGATAAATTTCCAAACAAAATAATATCAGATACGTTTATAGCAGGTCGAAGCCCTTCGCGTCACACGCCAGCGCCGCGGCGGGCTTCGCGTCACAAAACCCCGCCGCCTGAACATAAGTAAATATTTATAATATACTACATTTTACCTGCGGCGTCGTCCCTGTACTCAAATGGAAGCAATGTTTAAAGTATTATTATTAAATTTAAAAATTAATTAAAAATTAGCGCACTCAACTAAACTCTAATTTTTCGATATTTATGTCTATATGAATCCAAAATTAAGTCATATTTAAGCTTTTATAAATATTGATTTTGTCTATAAAACGCCATCAAAATTAGATTACCTGTTGTTATTATTATATAACACTTTGTTTTTTTTTATGACAACAGATTAAAAAAACAATAAACCCAACAGATCAGAAACAACCGAGTGGTCATGCTCCGAGTGTACGTACGTGAACGCGGGTTCGGTGCTCGCGTGCGACATGTGCGCCTCACCACGTGCTCGATTGTTACCCGCTGCGCCCGCACCGCCACGCCTTGATGATGATGACTCACGTTAGTATTGTTTTTAGGTTAATTGTGCCCTCATGGTGTCTTTTGCTAGGTCTTTTGTGTCTCATGGAGGGACCAATATGCCTCATAAATTTTAACGTTAAGTCGCAACTTACTCAGTTTTAATGTATGTATCATGTGAATAATAATATTTAATAATATTTTTCCCCTTCAGCGGACGAATCGGACGGAGAAAGACAAGAGAGCACACCGATGGAAATACTCAGGCTGAGAGAGGAGAGTCACGCGTGGACGCAATGGCAGGAGGTGCTGGCACAGTGTGCTGCGGTGAGATATACAAACACGCACAAGAACACATACAAATCTATATTATTGTATAACGCGATCCAAACGCGGCTTCACAATTTATAGGATTTAAATTTATTGTTATATTATTCTGATCTGTAAGATATAATACTGTAAAGTCTCATCCAAATCCGCGTAGTTTTTGCGTGAAAGTCGTAAAACAATAGATTTCCTTAGAAACTTCATACATTTATGATATTAGTAGGATACTAAAGTTGTAATTTTTTTTTACAGTATGAATGTTAACTAGTAGTAGTAGCAGTAACTTATATACCAGATAATCAGAAGGAACCTAGTGTTAAGATGCTTGTTTGCTGCCCTCGCAACGCCTATTTTCTAGACTTTGTCTGTTGGCTGGCTTTTTCTTCATCAGACAGACTACCACATATCATCCTTCCGTCAAATCATGCTTCTTTCTTATCAAGCTATGTCGAATTTTTTATCTGCGCGCTTATAAGTTAGTTCTGATAAAAATATATTGCTTAGCAGTTAGAGCGTTAGGATAGTTCCCAAGATGCGAGAATATGAGTCCAACTGTTTTAAAATTATTATACATTTTCTAAAAATATTGTAACAAGGACGCGAATTTGAATTGAAAAAGGCGGACCGTAAAGTGTTAACATTCGATACCTTCATTCCTTCTACCTGCACTGCTATATGCGGGATACACCATGAACATGAAAAAAAAATTGTATCTATAGTATCAAATAACATTTTATTTAATTTAGATTTTAACACGTTTATTTCCCAACAGACAGGCGACATGTACATAGACGAGTCGTTCCCCGCGTCCCCGCGCTCCCTGTACTACAGTGCGGGGACGGCGGGGGGGGGCGCGGGGGGTGCGGGGGGCGATGCGGGAGCGGGCGCGGCGGCGCGCTGGCTCCGGCCCCACCACATACACGTGGACGCCGACCCCAGGCTGCCGTGGGTGGTGTTCCGAGACCCGCGGCCCTCAGATATATCGCAAGGTAGTTGGGGCTGATTAAGTTCCGATCCCTACGTATTTTTACTACGTAGATGTGATATGTAGATTTTCTTATATTTGATTATTTTTTCTTGAATGCACATTGTGTAAAAAATCAGAAAGCAATGGCTCATTGGTAAGCCATTGCTTACATTCCATCATCCAACTTCTACTGAGGGAACCGAGTACACAACACTCCTCGCACTCGCAAATGTCTAATGTATCTTCCAAGTATATTATACTAAATTTATGAGAAAGACTGACGGAGTATCTTAACACGAGGTTCTGCTGTGTGCAGGATACAGCGTGAAGCTGATAATACTAGTCTTAGTAGAAAAAAATGATAAAACTTGGAATAGTTAGTTTTAGTCTAGGGAAAACATCTATCTTAGAGATATATTAATAAATACATATTTACCAAATACATCACAGTTACCTCCCTTTCCAGGTGTTCTAGGCAATTGCTGGCTGCTATCAGCACTAGCAGTGCTAGCGGAACGATCAGCCCTCGTACGTAGTGTAGTGGTGAGGGCAGAACCATCCCGTGGGGCATATCAGTTAAGACTGTGTAAAGATGGACGTTGGTTGACTGTCACTTTGGATGATTTACTGCCCTGTAATAGGAAGGGTCATTTGGTTTATTCACAGGTTAGTTTTATTTTTGTAGTGTTTAATGGTATAGGTAGAAAGAATAAACCAGTATTTTTGTCATTTCCAGGCTAAAAGAAAACAGTTATGGGTACCGTTAATAGAGAAGGCGGTAGCCAAGCTTCATGGATGTTATGAAGCTCTAGTGTCTGGGAGAGCAATTGAAGGTATTTTTTAATATATCATTTTATCTAGAAGAAGTGTTATCACAGATGATGGTGATTGTAAAGGAATGTTAGGATCAGACATGTTATATTTTTTAATCAAGGCTCTTTTGTATAAATATTCATGTTTCTTTCTATATGTAAATAGAGATTTGCGAATATCATATCTTACTGTACTGGCTTAAACATGTTTCTTTTGACAATAATTCTAAGCTTTCTATATTTAAATAAAGATATATATTTTTTGCCCTTTATTGCTTTAGTGTTACTATTTCATCCCAAATATTGTCAATATCTTATGATTATGGTACTCATTATGTGACGACATACTTAATGGTTCTAAATGTCTAAAAACAACCAAGTGCTTCATCAACAAGAGAGAGCACAAAACTAAAGAAACAATAATTTCACTCCCCAGGTCTCTGCACACTAACAGGAGCACCCTGTGAATCTGTGTCTCTCCAAGCGGGCGGAGCTGGTGGTGGTGGGGGTGGTGCTCCACTGGAACAGCTTGATAGAGACCTGGTGTGGGCCCAACTCCTGTCTTCGAGGCAGGCCTGCTTCCTCATGGGTGCCAGCTGTGGTGGTGGGAACATGAAGGTAGATTGTAGTTTTATTGGGTAGTAGTACTGAATTTTGGAATATAAAGATAATTACAACACTGTAATACATTCACTGCAATACATTCTAATACACTAATAGTTAATATTTTGTTATGCTGTTTTTTTTATTTACATGTATGTACACTGTTTAGACACTGTATTACTTTGGTTAGACACTGTATTACTGTGACTTTATATAACTTTTCAAAAACATCATAGACCTCCCCAAGTACAAAAGTCACAAATTTAATTGTGTATAAATAAAACTAATGCACTTATTTATCAACCAGGTCGACGAAGAAGAATACCAGCGCCTTGGCCTTCGCCCCCGACACGCCTATTCAGTCCTCGACGTGGTAGAAGTATCAGGATGTGGAAGTCCATTGAGGCTCCTACGTCTCCGTAACCCCTGGGGCCATTACACGTGGAGGGGGGCCTTCGCTGCCGGCTGCCCTCGATGGACCGAAGCCCTAAGACGTGCTTTACCGGCAGCCTCCACTGGGGAACGAGATCAGGGTGTCTTTTGGATCAGCTTTGATGATGTACTCAAGTAAGTTGTTTTTTTATAGAAGTCTATATGTGGTAGATCTTTAAAATTTGCAAGCCCAAGGGCTATTTTACCTAAAACCGAAGCCCGTGGAAGAAGTGAGACTGGGATCAGAGTGTCTTTTGGATAGCCTTGATGATTTACTCAAGTTAGAAATCTAGATGTAGAGTACGGTCGACAAGTCGTGGCCGTGGCCGTGGCTTTCTGAACTTTTGCGCATTGTTCACTCGAGAAGAAAATATCAAAGGTTAAGTTAGCAAGTAATCCTAAAATCAAATTACTGCATACTTCAGGGCGACCACGACTCGTCAATCGTACTGTAGTGGATCTTAGGATTTAAAAGGAATCCTTGCAATAATATAAGTTTATAAAGTTGTTGATTTTAGTAAATTCTCGTTAGATGATAAAAAAAATTGGGTGTAATTAAGAATTAATTTAAGCAATAAAGTGGCCTTTAGCCCAAAAATAAATTATTTATTATTATCCTTTTTCCAGATACTTCGATTGCATAGACATATGCAAAGTGCGTGTGGGATGGCATGAAGTGCGTCTAGCGGGCACATTACCCCCACTCTCCTCTACTCGCCATTTAACGTGCCTACTATTAACCGCCACGCAGCCCACTGAAGTTGATTTTACATTGTTTCAAGAGGGGCAGAGGTAACTAAAAGATAAAATAGTAATAAAAGGTATTATAGATACACTTCGTATTTCATCAGTGTTAATGTTTATTGGTCCACCGAGGCAATCCTTAATGAGAGTAAAAAAGTCTTTAATTATTAAATATTTTTTTTTTAAAAAATCTCTTATT
Source organism: Heliconius ethilla aerotome (assembly GCA_001485985.1). Classification (NCBI taxonomy): domain Eukaryota; kingdom Metazoa; phylum Arthropoda; class Insecta; order Lepidoptera; family Nymphalidae; genus Heliconius; species Heliconius ethilla. The sequence continues at coordinate 14,548 of FAPJ01015599.1, read as the reverse complement.
CTGTTCAAGAAATCTTAAACAGTTGAATTTGAATAATTTTAAAGATAAATAACCAATTTTAAAAAATACTTATGATGTTGAAATACATATAACGTTGAGCCGCAACCCAATGACCAATTCATTGGGTTGCGGTTATGCGGTGCGGTTACACTTCACACTGTTTCAAGAGGGGCAGAGGTAGAAGATTCAAGTATTATTTCGTGTTTCGCTATTTGTTGGTCTTATGGCCGTACGTTAAGAACTCAAAATAAGTATTATTAAAAAAAATTTTTTCCACTCTCATTTCTCCGGCCTTCTTCTCATTTCTTCAAACGGCCACGAACCAAAACGGAAAATAATTATATGCACACAATCGTGAAGTCAATGGGGGAATACTAGCTTATTAGTTACTTTATAATACATTTTGTTAAAACATTTATTTTGATTATTTTTTGTATAGAAATTCAGCAAAAAGTCAAAGATCGCAACTGGACTTGTGCGTAGTGGTGTTCAGAACTAAATCAGGACCTAGTGCCCAAGTTGGAAAGCTAGTAGCTCATAGTAAAAGACAAGTAAGTTTTTTTTATTTAGGATTTTATTATAAAAATAACAATATGTCCAAATTGATGAGGAATTTAATTATATATTTTTTTATTTTTGTGCATATTCTAAAATGTGCAATACTCTTTTCACTCAAGTCAATTTTTGTAAAGACTTACTAATATAATACACAAGAAGTCACGTCATTGAGGTATCAATGGTTGCCAATGGTAGTTCTCTACCTCAGTACCTATGTATTACACCCTAATGTGTGTTTAGATATTTTCAATGGTTCAGAAGATATTTGAAAATAGGATTCTTAAAGAAAATTGGCAAATACAACCCGACTGTTGGGTCTGCTCCCGTGATTTTTTTTCTCAATATAGCTTATAATATATTATAGGTTTGTAAATGTTGGAAATAACATCGAAACAAAAACCATTTTTAAATAAGTTATATTTTATCACAAACTTAGGGATGTAGCGAAAAAAGTGCTAGTGATGTTTTTCAAAAGTAATTTAAAAAATTACCGGTATTTCTGTAGAATAATCTCTGTAAGTCAGATAGGCGAAATCTCGAAACATGAAACAATAAAAAATCGTTATTCTTATTCTGAGAATTGACTACATCTAAATGCAGTTTGTTAGATATTAACATAAGTGTTTGCATTTTTCACTAGTCTACTATAATGAAACAATGTTTATAGAGTACAAATATTTTGATATTGTAAATCAATCCGCCGTGAAATGGCGAATGCACTTGGTTAGTAGTTAATATTAACTTTCACATGCTGTAGAAAGAATATTTAACAAGTATTATTTTTAAATCGTCTACTTTACAAACTAATCCTAACATGTTACAATATTTTATATTCTAGAAAATATAATTTAAATTAAAAAAATAAAGTAAAGCTTTTTTACAATGGAGGGTTTATTTCTAAAAGAAATCTTTTCCAGCCAACTGATAAAAGTTAATGAATGTAAAACAACGAAAAAAAAAACAATAAATGCAACCATAAAAGTGAATAAACAAAAAGATAAAATAACAAAAATATACATGACATGCATGCGACATACATACTAAACAAGCAGGATTTGAACTCACAAATTTTAAATTGTATTTACTAATTTCAACATTTATTAATTCACAGGTGCGAGGCTTCGTAGGCTGTCACAAAATGCTCGAAAAAGGTTTCTATCTGGTCGTCTGCCTTGCGTTCAACCACTGGCATACAGGCCTAGAACTGGCAGACAGTTCAGCTTGGCCTCGCCATGTACTAGCAGCCCACTCCTCAAAGCCCCTGGCGGTGGAACGACCACCTCTGCACCCCCACATCCTGGCTGATGCCATTATAGGGTTGACCTTGGCCAGAGGTCAGCGTCATGAGGGGAGACAGGGGATGACGGCTTATTATTTGACTAAGGTATCGGTTTTTGATATATTTGAGGGTTTTTAACGTAGATACAATTTTTTATTAGTTTTTTTAATGGCAGGGTTTAGTGTAAAAGACTTTGACAAAGTTCTAAGTGATTATTCATACAAAATTAATAATAAGTTACTATTAACAATTTTTATATTAGAGATTTTTTTGGGCCTATTACCTAGTGTAAGATCCTCCGTTTCCCATTACGACATTTTCGCGACTCACTTTCCGCCGAATTCTGGAGACGTTGCGTATTGAGTGGCGGAACTCAACGTCGCGATTTCCCTCATTACTAGAGCAAAGAAATGAAAATTAAAATACTTTATTTTCTTGAGTGTTAATTGAACTCACAACTTTTCGATTTTACAGTCACATGTTTGTGTTCTAGCTCCATGTCGGGTCTCATTTTTTTTCAAGTGTGCCAATTATAAAAGTCATAACATTTATATAAATTAACCAAGTAATATTGATAATATAATACTCCCATATTTTATATTTTATAGGGCTGGGCTGGTTTAGTAGTAATGGTGGAAAACAGACATACAGATAAATGGATTCACGTGAAGTGCGACTGTCAGGAGAGTTACAATGTGGTGTCAACGAGAGGAGAGTTGAAGACTATTGATTCCGTACCGCCACTGCATAGGTTGGTAGAAATTTTAATTAATTTTTAATACTAGATTATGTTTATTTATTTTAGCATCAAGCTGTATCCCGCACATACAAATAGAGGGAGTTTAGTGCTTAAACACTCTGTTTTCACTCGGCTTTCAGTCGAATTTTCGGGGCTGTGCGTGTTGAGTGCCAAAACTCAACGCAGCGCTATGCCTTGTTTTACGCGAGGTAATGAAAATATTAAATAATTCATTCCTCTGAGTTTCGTTTCATTGCTCGTTTACAGTCACACAGTTATGCCACTGCTTCGCGATAGTATCCATATGAAATTAAAATAATTAGAAACATAACAAAAATTACGCAGCTGGGTTCGAACCCGCGCCTATTTTAAACCATCCAAGGACTTTAGTATTATAGACAAAATCGTAGTAGACATTAAATCCGTAGTATCCTGCACATAGCAAAAACGAACACTCCCTTCTATTATTTATTTCCAGGCAAGTAATAATCGTCCTTACCCAACTAGAAGGTAGTGGTGGGTTCTCAATAGCCCACCGTCTCACGCACCGCCTAGCGGCGGGGGCTCGCCTGCAGGACTGGGCCCCCCGGACCGACGACGCCCCCAGACACAGACCACCGCTGGCGAGACGACTTAGTGGGCTACATGCACCGCGGCTTATTACATAGATGATAAAAGTATCATGAAAATTTGTGAAAATACTTAAGACGAGGCCACCCTGAGAACGATGATCTGGTTGCTTGTCATTATTGTTTTGATTGTTTTGTGATTTTGGAGAAATTTGTTGAAATAATAAGAATGGGCCTGCTGTCAAGGCCCCGCATTGGTAAGTCGATTTAGTGTGTTACATGTACTGCAGCTTGTCACTTAAAGGATATACAAATTTATGAAAATATTAATATGGGCTCGCTGACAAGGCCAACAAGAATAAGGAATAACTACAAATTAGCTGGTTGCTTAAGTGACGTAAGACATATTTTAAGTTTGTGGAAATTAACAGCTAAAACTTAAATTAAATAGATCTTAAAATGGTAGTTTTGTAATATGTTCAATTTGATAGCAGAGATCTTTTATCAAGGAGGTCAAGTGCTCTGAAATAGACCTCGATTGAAGGGGGAGGGAATTATAATGAAAGGTATTTAAAATAATACTATGATTTAGAAATGCTAGTGTTCAAACAAATAAACTATGGCTGCCCCCTTTTATGGGCCCCTATGAGTATAACTGGTCAAATACATCTTTATTATTTATTAGTGTAATCTAGTTTCAACTGGTAAGTTGAATTTGGAATTTATTTGTGATTGTCTTAAAAAATATGGATACAGCATGAAGCTGAAAAAAACATATCTTTCGTTTACTAACATAAACTTAGTAAATTGTAAAAATGAATTTGACGAATAAAAAACAAAAAATGATATACAATTTAAATTCATTTAAGCCCTAGTGTAGATATGTGGTGTAATAAAGACTATATACATATTTAATTGAAATTGTTTTAAATTTATCATAAAAATATTTTTTCCAATAGTTTATGTAAATACTATTTGTGTATAACTTTGTCTAGTTTTACAGTAAAAATAAGATTGTGTCGCACGGGAATCGTATCTACAACTAGGGCTTATTAAATAATTGACTTTTACATTTGCTATGACGAAATATTTATATTATGTATGTATTATATAAAAAACTACGTGTATTCAAATAATATAGCAATTTTTCATTTAGTTATAAGTCGAAACAAATATTTGTTAAGGTTTTTTTGTTATTTATGCTGTTCATTTAGTGAGACGTATTTGCTTACGATTGATGTTTTTTTTATATTCATTGTTTTTTTCATTTTTTAGAGATATTTAATTCGACTTATAATTAAATTAAGACAAATTCATTTTCTACGATTGTTAATATCATCAACTATAATTGTGAAATATTATATATATTTAGTTATTTAGGCTTCTACATATATATATATAAATTGGGAATAGAACCAAAAACTAACTGCGTTATTACACTGTCCTAAATATTGGGTTATTATTATTTTTAATTTATTGACTTTAACAATTGTGGAGTAAGACAGTTTGTCATTTAGAATAGATAGATATGCAAGAGTGTAATAACTTTGCTTTTTATTTATATTTATTATGTTTTAAGTACATACATATATATACACTGAATGGAAATGATGAAAATCAATACTTAATAAGTGAAATTGTAAAAAAAAGAAATATAATAATTTGAGTAAAGTATTAAATTTTTAAAATTTTAGCTTCACTCTGTATCCTGCATATAATAGGAAAGGGTCAGGACACGTGGATTCTTCAAATTTTGACTACTTTCAAAACAATTTGTAAGTAGTCGTAGTGCGTCGTAGTTGCTTAACTTTTCACTGCCTATATAGTAACATGTGACGTCATAACTTGCTAACGCTATGATACATTTTTAATATAACTAATTATATATAATTAGTGCCTCTGAGTGAACTAGAGTGTCTAGTGTCTTGTAAGGTTTTTGAACAGGTTTGACATTTTCAATAAACACCAGACACCAAACTAGTAAACTGGTAAGTTTACGTGTAAACAGCTCATACATTAAGGTCTGAAATTTATGTCGGAAAGTCTGTCGTAGTCTATTCTTATTATTACGCGATGTGTTTGGTTGCAAATTTTGTCCGGGAAACTTATAAGTAATTGTTTTGTCGGTCGGATAACCGTTAAGCCGAGGTCACTCTGTTTTACCTCGTATAAGCGGGATACAGCTTGAGATTGTTTTTATTATTATATTTCTTTTTTTATTTTAACATGGTATAACATGATTTTCCAAAATTATACCACGAACTTTTCGTACCATTGGATTCAACTTCAAATACTCTAGTAACAAACTATAGTCCACTACGGCCGACGAGTCGTGGCCGTCATAAAGTTAGCTGTAGATGGATGCGCTTTATTACTTTTACTATTTTTCTTACTTTGAATTATTTTATTCCCGAGTGAGCAATGCGGCAAAGTTTAGAGAGCCTCACTTCAGGGCGGCCACAACTTGCCGATCGTAGTGTACACGTAATGTATAGACATTAACTATTTGATATCTTAATATATAAATAATAATAATATTATATAGAGTAAAGAAAAATAGAGAAGAATCCACCGCCGGTTATTTTATAAAGATTTCAAGTGTTGTTCGTACACTTAGGTTTTTTAAATGTATTGAAATTTTGTACGGAGTTCGTTTTTAATTAATAGGTTTGGATCTGGGTCTTTTTCCTATAGTCTCTCGTGTTAATTTGGTTATAATTGTCGTACACCAATTTTTATGTTATCATATACATTGGTTGTCGGTCGACTGTTGTAGGTTCGATCCCACTCGCGGGAATTAATTATTTTCATTCCTTGCTGTTCCGCCAGCTCTGCCACTTAACACGCGATGTTTCGAAAAAATTAGATGGAGAATGGAGCACACAATTTTTTTAAGACTGTTCCCTGCTTACTCTGCTTTATATGCGGGATACAGCACAAAAGACCTATAGCTCAATTGAGCTATAGGTCTTGAGCTAAAGCGTTATCAAAGAGATAGCAGGTTCAATCCCGCGCTATGTGTAGAATTTCAATACATTTACTAAAATAAAAAAAATAAAAACCACCGGTTATTTTTCGACAATATAGTTTGTAAGCATTGTAGGAGTAACTTGTATAGTGACGTGTTTAATGGGAAATAGTATAGACGGATTCTTAAAACTAGTCCATTTGGTTGTATCGCTGCCTCTTTCTTATTTGATATGTGCGAGCGAGACGGGCATATTATGTACATATACTGTATGTTTTTGTCCTAAGACGTTGTCTCTCTCTTATTTGAAATGTGTGAGCGAGACGACTATAGCATTTGTATACCCTTATTCGCTGCCCTTTTCTCATTTTTCGTTTGTATGAGCGAGATAGGTATATTGTATAATATATATATATATATATATATGTGTTCTAAGTCATTGTCTCTTTCTTATGTTGCAAGTGTGAGCGAGACGGGTATATTACATTTGTATGTCTCGATTTTATTATATTTTTGAACGATGTATGGATAATAGTATGTTTGTTGTTCTAGAACGAATATGTTTGTAATGTATAAATTAAATTGGTTTTAAATTAGTTTTATTTATATTTCAGCTTTAAACTTTGTATCTAAAGTATGTTTAGTCCAGTGTCTTTTGTCCCTAATGATTTTGCCTTTGTTTCGCAGCAAACAATATTTTGTAAAGCCCAGTTATAAAAAGGAAATTGTTCTTTTTTAAAATAAATCGTAAATCGTTATTAATTAAAGAACAAAACAAAAAACGTAAATAAAACATTTAAAGAATACATATTCATATAAAAGTGTAATCCGAATTCGTTACATTTATAAGATTTTTGCTGCGTGATGTCGTTTTGTAACTGGGACGGTCAGATCAATGTTGTATTGTGACAAACAAAAACAATATTTTATAAAAATTATGGCAAATACATTTATAAATAATAAATATAAATAAATGAGGGTCGAATTGACTTCGAGTTTTCACTAAAAACACAAAAATGTTAAACATTTAGTTTAGAACATTTACTTTTGAAATCTTAATAATTTAGACAGTCTCGGTTAATATATATTTTTTATTATTGAATTTTAATTCAAATTGTTTCATATTTCCAATACTCGTGTATAATTAAGTTATTTAATATTATAACTATATTTATAAAAGACAATTCATATCGTATATCGTGATGAGGCTTGCGATTCATTCCAACGCTCCCAAAGCATTTGTATCGAGAATACACATTATTTATTATTTTACCTATAAAATAAGAATTTCTTGCCATTATTTTAAACTTAATCAGGCCTAGGTTTAAAAAACGTGCAATATTTAAAAAAATAACACTTTTTTTTTCGTCTGAAAACAGCACAAATATTACACAAAGAAAATAATCGTTAGGTTTTAGCTCGATAGTATATAGAATCGTACGACGCGAGAATCGATTTTTTAAATTATTATTAAAATATTATATAAATTATAATTTTTACGCTTATCATCACTTAGTAATGCTTTAGAATATTTTATGTCGTACGTACTACGTAGGTGTATAAATGGACACATTGTAAATCTTAGCGAGTATAGCGGATTTGAATTCGCAATCGGTAACAAATTAAAAGTAAATAAACAAACAATTTGTACACAATAAGCTTTTTGTAAACAAGTGTTGATGTTTTTGGGAAGTTGTTTCGTTTTTTCACGGTTAAAATTTAAGATGACATGTATGTTTGTACTTTTGTGCCATATTTAGTTGGGGCTAGGTGAATTTTCGGTTTTGTAAAATCGATTATAGTCGAAAGTCAACTTTGTCAGTTTAATCGATTGTTCAAATTTATGGAAATTCAAGTCGAAATCGATATTTTTTTTGTCTGTTAAAAACGTTTCGACTATAACGAGATATCAGTTAAGACTTTTTTGATAAATATAATATTTACCTAATTGCCTAGAGATTGGTGTTTCTTGCTTTGTATTTTTTACACATAATGTATTTCCTATATTTTACATATATTTCTTTATACATAAAACAACCGTAAAGTCATTTAAATTGTTCAATCATTGCATTTAATGAAATTTAATTGATGCTGTACTGCCAAGTATGAAATAAGTATCTAAAGTTGATCATCATAATAGTTATTATTTATTTTGTTAAGATCGACATTTAAATCTAATTCAAAAGTTTCAATAAAAAAAAGAATGAAAGTCTGTATTTTTTGATTTATAAACAATTTTAATATAATGTTACTTATAACTGTTATTCTTTTACCTTTAAAGTAAATAGAAAAGCAAGAAACGTAAAATCAATGGTTGTTTGATATCACCGTTTATTTATTTATTTCATTGGCCACCGTACTGTACCGTGTTTTAGCTGGTGTTTGTAGCGGACACGCTTACTTTACTGTTAGCGATACGAATGCATGTTATTATATTACTTGATATGATAAGTGAATAAAATTATTTAAATTTGATGCAGTTTTTGTATTTTTTCTCTTTCAATATGGCCTTTGTATAGTCTGAATCTCGGAAATTGAGCGGAAAATTTGAAATAGTATCTACGCTAGTCCTTCGGTCACCTCTACATCTCTATCTGTCTATATAACACTTCTACATATTAGGATTGCAGTGTGATGCTAAACAAACATAATCAGAGTCGGCAAAATACTGCTATTTCCCATGTCTAGAGATCATAATTAAAATTTTAGATATGTGCAAAAAGATGTCAATGGCATTATTTTTTATCCAAATGAGAAATTTGTATTTAAATTAAACTTATAATTATCGTGCGGAGTGTGACACTGATAAATGTGCTATAATGACGCAATTTAATATACCAACCGACTGACACTTCAACTACCTTAAAATTAATTGTAACTTAATATTAATTGATTTTAGGGCAAAAGGATTTCAACTTGTGTCTCTTGGTGTCATCCAAACGTCTTAGTCATACTTTACAATTCTGCTAAAAAGTGAATATTATTATAGTTACGTTCAATTTTTCTTGTTATTAACCATCAGCCCATAGCCCATCGATCGACCCATTCTTCAACGAATCAAATTTTACCAAAAATCCATGTCTATAATCGTAGAGAAGAGTCGACAGCCCGAAGGATAATAAATGAATAAAAATATTTGACGAGAGAGCATTCAATTTTTCTTTCAATTTTCAAAAGTCAATTCAAAGTTTTCTACATCAAATAAATTATCTTCTTCCAACTCAACGAAGTGCCTGTGTGTTGAGTTCTACCACTCAACTCCTAATATCTCGAAATATTTTGCGGAAAGTGGGAAACTGAGTGTCTTAACACCATTTTCCTTTACACCTTACTATATGCGGGATACAGCGTGAAACTAAAAAAAACTCAAAAATCACCCTCAGCACTTAAAAAATATTTCATTATAGACAGTGCCGATTTAAAAAAATAAAAGCCACATTTAAAAGTAACAATGCGTACCGACTCACGAAGACGTCTGTCGCTTCACTCCATCTCGCCGGAAGCACGTCGCGCACCCATCAACCAGTCATTTCCGGGTCGTGCCCTTCACTTTTGTTGCCGATTCCTTATGTATTATGGAAGAGGCTTAGGAACTTTCCTTTCAGCTTCATGCAGTATCCCGCGTGCAGGAGGGTTGGCAGAGGAAACCTAATGTTTCACTCCACTCCCTATTTTCCCCTTAATTCTAGAGGCATTGCCTGTTGAGTGGCGAAACTCAAATATTATATTGGCATATTTATTGTCAAAATATTAGAGTTAGGTTATCAATAAATTTACACTGTATGCCTTATGCAGCAGGGTAGGCAGGGCAAATGTAGTGTTAAGACACTCCACTCCCCATTTTCCGCTGAATTTTGGGGGTATTACGGTCCCCGTTAAAATGCTTCCGTTCCTCCGCCACGCTTCACCTTGTTACCAGAGCCGAGTGTGTATCGAACCCATAACCGTTGCGTTTTCAGTTTACGTTTGTGCCGCTGCGCCAAGAGTAACGACAGCTTCAAAATACGAGTAAATTTATCATATTTTCATACCACATCTAGCAAATCTGCCAGCGCTCTGACAATGGTAGTTAAAGTGTCTCATTATGAGAATTTCATTCCAGCGGGGAAATTGTATCGCAAAAGCGTTGACCTTAAATCGTAGATGAAACCTTGAAGTCTGAATACAAGAGCTAATGTAATAACTAAAACGCATATTGGTGGCAACGTGAAATACATATCAGAACTATTTTCAGTAGTTTGGATTTTGTACAGGATAGAGTAGGATTTTGAAGTTTGCTTGAAGCTCGAAAGCGCAGATAAATAGTACTAAAAACTATTCTTCTAAAAAATATATTATATACTTTAAAATAAAAGTGTTTTTTTGGTTTAATGACATTAAACATTGCTGTAACTTCCTAACGTGACAACATGAAAGCAACGTTGTGACCAATCACTTACTTTCTATAAAGAGACATTGTGTTAGCATTATTGTCCGTGCACATTGTATATTATCATTGCGTAGGATTTGATCCCACAATAGTATAATTGTATAAGTACTTTAAAGATAAACAAAGCTATAACAGCTTGTTTACATAAATAAAGAAAAATCGAGAATTCAATTAAAGCCATCTTGAGCAATTAAGAGACTTCACCCTTAAATATTTGGCTTCCGCGTCCCCGAATCTGTATAATAAGATGTATTTTTGGTGATTTTAGAAGAAAAGGTTCACGCTTTCATTTAAAATCAACATGTTTATTGTAAGACATTGAGGAGTCTGGCTAATAACGCGATGGTTGTAGGTTCTATTAACATTTGAGGAATGAACTATAGAGGCAATGGAGTGCCTTAACACTAGGATCCTAAG
>FAPJ01015579.1:4498-15084 GCA_001485985.1 Heliconius ethilla aerotome | reverse complement strand
CGGTTCTCTCACTGCCCTATCGGTTGTCATGGAGATATGTTAAAAATCAGATGAACGGAATATATATTTTTTGTATTATAAATTATTAAAAGTTTGTAAGTATTTTATCCTTATATATTTTCTTTATTTAGAGAAGAAGATAGAAGGAATTTTTTTTATTTTTATCAAGAGTTTATTATTATATATTTTCTTTATTTAGAGAAGATAGAAGGAGTTTTATATAAACTATTGTATTACAACTTGAATGCGACTTTTTCAAGTGCTTTTTCAAGAGCTCACGACAAAGTACATCGTACACATTGACCTATCTAAAAATTCCACTTTCCGTCCGAATTTGAAACATTCTTCTCTGAGTGGGGATGACACCCACAAACATTCTCCACATTATCCCATTCCACCATAATGGCCTACCACGATTACCTTAGAATACAATACTTAAGAATTAAATAATGTATTAATTAAATTCTTAGATATCCATAAAATACAACCAAACTAAGAAATTATATATACCAACACCAATATTTCCACCAATCTTCCTAGATCGATGTAATCTACTTGTTACAGTCGTTATTGTGCAAGTTAGAGCGCACGCGACTTCCGCGACCGCAGCCCTCAGCCATTACACCAAGTCTCTGTTTGCTTTGAGCCACGGTCAATGGCTGCTCTGATCTATTATAGGCACGTGCCTCTTGGGACATAATCCTATATAGCTTGGAAGAAATGGATATAGAACTTTAGATAGGACTTTTTTGTTGTAATAAATATCGAATTGATCAATTCCATACAGAGCAGGGTAGGCAGAGGCAGTCTAGTGTTAAGACACTCCGTTTCCTATTATCAGCTGAATTCCGAAGGCATTGCGTTTTGAGTAGCGGAACTCAATACCCAGCTTTACTTTACACCAAAGAAGAAATAAAATAATTAAATATTTCATTTCCTTGGGTGGGAATCGAATCCGTAACCTGTCATGCTTACAATCACACGCTTGTGCGCCTACGCCACGACTGGACTCTTGTATTTTAATAGTCTTTCTTCGATTCATGGACATAGAATATTACTACCTCAAATGGAAGCTTAAACCTAATAGTGTATGCACAGTAGTAGATTAGGTCTGGGCAGGTAGTTTATAGATACTTTTCCTACTCTCCTTTTTTTAATTTTTAATGTAAAGACTATAACATTCTTTTTTATATTTATATACATTTTAGCAAAGATTATACTGGTAACTTCAATCAGTTATTCATATTGTTAAAAGAGTAGTTATGAATTTACTATCCATTAATAGATAGATATCTATAATAATAAATAAAATCTTTATTTTAAATTTAAAAAAAATCTATAGTATACTTGTGATGTATTGAACAACGATATCTGAAAGTCTAGACGCCATTTATATTGTCTGAGACGTTCCAATTTTCGACGATGCGAGTCGTGTACCTTCGTGTATCGAAACCGGCGCGTGCCCACTAATGGAAAGCCTTAGTGAACCTTTCCTTTAAAAATATAGCTAAATTTTGTACTCAAGTTACACGCAATAATCGTTCTTAATAACTTTATACAAAAGATTGGTTTTGTAAATCTGAATTTGAAATAGAATCGCATTATAAATGTTTTGTTATTACGTTATCGGTTAGCATTATTCGCGTTTCGACGTTTTTCCTTTCCACGAATAAATGAATGAGTTCTTTTTCACATATATATAATATTTATTATTTTACATACTAGAATGATCTTAATTCATTACGAAGCATTTAGAAACTGTATAGGTCCATAATAATTTGTAAAAAAAAACAAATTACGACAAAAAAAATGAAAATCTTCAAATGGCTAAACATATTTCCTTGAATCATGGCCTCGATGCCAACGGCAGACATTTGGAAACACACATATACCCTGCTTAGGTCGGGGGTTAACAAAAATAAGTCAATTTCGCAATTAATATTACTGAAGAAATCACTGATTAGGATTCTCTTAAATTACCGTGCTGTCCCTGCTGCGTCGTAGATGAAATGTACGTAGGTCGCTGCAGTACTATCTAAGTGCTTTGCAATACACAATGACGCTTGCCTGCACTATCCTAGCTTTTCTGTCCACCCCACCACATTTGAAATTATCAAAATTTGCTAAATTACAGATTACAGATTTGCTAAATTACAGATTAAGTTTCTCTAACACCAAAATTAGGGGTTGGTAACAATGATCATTTTTTTTAGTTTCACGCTGTTTTCCGTAGATAGCAACCATGCTATAGGCCGAGGGAATCTGGGAACCTAGTGTTAAGAGAAAACACTAAATAATACAGAGTTTTGGAGGCATTACGTGTTCAATGGCCAAACACAATACCTTGCTTTGCCTCGGTGCCAGAGCGAGGAAATACATGTATTAAATATTAATTTTACGTGCAATCTTAGTCCTTTACTTTTAAATAAAATAATCTAAAAATCCACAAACGAAATCGAAGTCAAAACTTAGTGTTCCAAGTTGTTGATAGTTTCTATTATAAATTCAATCAACATAAATTAGTTTTAATTTGGTCGGAATTCGTGGTCGGGATTTGAGAGTAAACGATGATTCGTTATAATAGTTGATTATGATTAATCTTTTTTGTTTATATTTAATTTAGAATTTGTAGGCGTTTTTTAATTGAATAGATTAAGTTATGTAAACCTTTTCCTTTTTGATTGTATTGCTGTATTAATAGAATTTATTTTATTTATGTAATCTGATTTTTAGCCAATTATGTTTGTAAAACAGGAAGTTGCCGTATGTTTGTCTGCATTAATAAAATATAGTTTCTAAGTTTAATTATGTCATATTTACTGGAAAACAGTATAACTCATTATCTTACCTTCCTTCCTTCAAGAAAAACTGACTAAACAAAAAGATATCTCAACCAAAGTGTCTAATATATTTATTTTTACTTATATGTATTAGGCCACTTGTGGCGCAAGGGCACAAGCGTAAGACTATAAGTGCAACAGATTGTGGGCTCAACTTCTACTCGACGAGATGATTTTTTTTCTTCACCCTGTTGTCAAAGCAAAGTGCGGGATTGAGCTCCGCCACTAACAATGCCTCCAGAATTCAGCAGAAATTAGAGGAACGGAGTGTCTTAACACTCTCTGCCTACACTGCTACATACGAGATACAGTGAGAAGCTGAAGAGAGAAAAAAGACATTACCATGTACCTACCTACATATATTATAAATTAATTTATTTAAGAATTATATTTCAGTAAATGATAAGTTATGATCCAACAAACGTGCCGGTTTGTTTTTTTTTAATTATATAAATGTGTTATGTTTTGAGCAATAAACAAAGCGAATTAGCATTTTAATAAGCTCCATGCCTATACTGGCGTTGATAGTCGGATTGTTAATATATTTTATAAAGTTAGATAAACTCATACACAATATAAAAATGTATTAAACGACGTTGAGCCCTGCAACTCAATACAATGTCTCACAAATTTGGGTGGAAAGCGAAGACGTTATTTACACTAGGTTCCCTCTGCTTACTCTCTTTATAAATATAAGTAATAATATACGTATATAGATCAAATATTTACTTAGAAAACCAAGTTTGTATTTTTTAAACCTAAGGTTTGTGTATCATATTCATAATTATATCAAAAACATAAATGTGAAATAAGAGCCAAGTTAAATGATAAATTAATGCGTTGCTCATAAAGACTGGGATATATGTGCCGAGTTCTGTGTTCACTCGGGATAAAATTCAAGGTATGGATAAAAATCAAAAGTAAGAAAAATCTCAACATCTAATCGGCGCAGCCATTTACAGCTCGTACGGTACGTCGATCGTACGGAAAGAGGTGAAAATAATTAAACGACGTGACAGTATTAAATAAGAAACACTTGAACAACTGAACCGATGTCTGTGACGTCAGTGACAGTAATAAGTTATAATATATAGTTACAAAGTTAAATCTATATACTGATATAAATATCTCAATTAAAATATAACACGCAAGGTGAAAATTCCATAACTCCATTTTTATAATTAAAACTTTTAATTATGAATTATTAAATACGTTTAAAGGCTGCAATTATTGTAAATGTTCTACAAATGATAAATGACTATAAACTACTCGTATATAGGTACCTACGCTTACGAACGTGTCTACACGAGTATTACAGTAAGTTAAAAATAAGCTGACTTTGTAACCAACACGCAACGTCTATACATGGAAAAGTATAAAAAAACAATAATAAGTATAGTAAATAGTTTTATTTGAAAGAACATCACAAGGACATTAAATAAATAGGAGCTTACAATATTATAGGTGTGAAGCACAAAATCGTCGGACGTAACCCTTTCAATTCTATTTTTAACTCTTCTCAGTAAGCAAAAAAAATTAGTATTAAGATTTTCGGGTTTGATTTAAAAAAAAATGAGCTTAAATTTTTACCCGTTGGCGTCGTGAATTGTGGGCACAAGCATGAGACTGCAAACGTAACATAAAAATCAGCAGAAATTTGGGAATGGAGTGTAGCCGAATTAATAATTTTAAGCATAATTTTCTCGGAACCTTGAGTGACCATGGAACTCGAAATTAACACTACTATTCTTTTAATAACATCAATTTCAGTCTTCAATAAATTAATAAAAGTTTTTACAGTACATAGTTAAAGTAAATAAAAAGAAATTTGAACAGGAAACACGACTTCGTATGAACAATTAAGTCAGCGTTTCTCAAACCCGCCCATATGTTACCAATAACGATGACGAGACTTTTACAACTAGCTATAATGAATTTTAAAAAGGTATATAAAAGTATTTGGGGAAAGGAAGTGTCTTAATGGGTTCGCAGTGTCTTAATTCTAGGTTCTCTCTGCCTACCAAAACTAAAAACATTTTTTTTCAAGTTATTCCCTTTATATTTTTTTTATTTTTTGTTTACTTGCAAAGTGTATGTTTGTGAGACTTTATGACGCTAATTCTAATACGGAACATCTCCTTAGATTGTGGAAATACCCTTGCATAAATATACCTATAAGAGTGAACTTTCTCTCCATCGAAAAACAAAGTAATATAGGTGCAGGTACAGTATGTATGTACTTTAAACCAATCAAAAATTATAAACACACAACAGTAAAGCCTTCACAAAGTACTAAATTTCAAAACCAATAAATTCACTCAAAATGGACAGAGAGACGCTTTATTAGTAGAAAACTGAATAAATAATAACATTTTATAGTTGTCTGTAGGAAATCGATTAATTTTGTCTAATATAATTCCCTCGTCAAACAGTCGGCCGCTCGTTTTCGTAATCAATGTATGGCACCATAAATGTTTATGTATAATAATTTTACTATTAATTGGATCTAGAAAGGTAAATAGGGTAACATATGTTCGCCTTGGGCTAAACAAATGTACCTTATATCGGATTTTATTTTGTTTTTAATTATTTCGTTGGGAAAGTGCACACATTTCCCACCGCTTGTTCTTAATTAAGTTAATTAAGATTATTATTGGAATGGCTTGTGGCTATAGTTAATATAAAATCAAATTGAATTGTAATGAAAATTATCTATTAAAATTCAAGAGAAATTGATGTTTAATGTACAATCGCCAACACAGGAGTATAAGCTAAATACAAACATAAAAACGCAACATTATCAATTCAATTACTAGTGAGTCATCATCAAAGGCGCTGCAGCTGCAGGTGAGCCTTGGCCTATTCCTTGGACTGTTTACTCTAATTTACCACGTTCAGATATTTCAGATATTCGATTCTATTCGACTCCGTTCAACACTGAGTGTAGTATCCCTCAGTTTTTATTCCTGGAGTACTTCATTAAACATTAAACAGAAAATACTTCATTAAACACTACTTAATGGGCCTTTGAAAAATTTGCAATTATTTATTTCTTTCTCATAATAATAATATTTTTAATCTAGAGTCGGGTTTGTTTAGATTTGAGTATGTCGTGTTCGATTTTATAATCTTTACACAACTTCAGTTTTATCCTCCAAGTTGGATAAATTCATGCAGCTTAATAGCAATACCTTTTAATCTTTGTAAAACACGTTACTAATTCTACTATGTATTTTGTAAAACACTATTTATACAAAATGTACTTTAAGAAAGTAACAATCATTAAATCAGGCGAGACAACATCGAATTAAATTTTACGTCAACTAATATAGTTAACGAATATCGATAAAATAAACGTCATATTGCAAAATCCAAACTAAATTGATTCAGCGGGCTTATTAAGATGCAACATAAAATCGGCGCGTATTAAAGTAATTTAAATGGAAACACGCCGTCGTCCTAACAAAACGCCTATATACGTATAATTTACGGCCAGTTATAAAACCTCGTACAAAATCAGTGAACGTTAGGCAGAATACGCACCGACCGTTGCCATCTTACAAAACATTCATTATTATCGATGTTTTACACCTCATCGATGCATCGAAACGAAGAATAACAAGGTGATTATAGTGAAATCAAAAAATTGAAAAGTGACATTTAATGTATTTAGGTTTTTTCTCATTATAGTATTATGAGACGTAAATATAACTGTTTATAATTATGTGAACTCGTTAAACCGATATCGATAGGGCCATCACTAGCCGGGCCGTTTGGGATCGTAAAACGCTACGCTAACCGCCATTATCATCACAAAGGACGCGTGTAATTGTTTGTCAAATAAATTATAATAAAATTTTGATGTTTATTAAATATCATTTTAAAAATAACTCCTCCACATTGATTTTTTTAGTTCACAACAAGATTATTTAAATTAGCTTTAACTTTGTGGATTATTTTTTTAGAATTTCGTTTGGCTATTGAACGTTGCTCTTTAACAAGTATTAGCATATTATTATGGACTATAAAATACTAAATTCCTCATAATCTACGAAGCAAATATTGAATTAAAGAATAATAAAATTCAAATTAAACATAGACGCCGTTATGGCGGATATGGACGTCTCTGAACTCTGATTTCATGCAAAAGTCCACGTGGAGAAATACTTATAGTTTTGTCAGTCTTGTTAGGCAAGTGGGTTAATAGTTCCCGTAGAGTTCGTCACTAGACTATATGTCTCGCTCATAAATAGGAACATTTCCAGTTCTACCAATGAAATATATTTTTTTATCACTATGTATTCCACCGAGAGCAGGGTAGACAGAGACAACCTATGAACCCAGTGTTCCCCCACTTTCCTCATGCCAAAAATATTATTTTTGTATTTATTTTTCTTTTTTTTTGAGCTTCACGCAGCACATTCTATCCATTATATAGTAGAGACATAGATGTACTCTACCTAATTAACAGAACTAGTTATTTCGTAAAATAACTAGTTATTTCGTCACTATGTAATTTAAAAATTAACTAATTCAGTAAATTACGAGCTAGGCAGTCCGCCATCACGTCGACCGCAGGTCCTAGGTCAGCTAATTAGCACACGTAGTCACATCCCTTCACCCGGCCCCGGCCTTGGTGCATTGATGATGGGTTGCATTGGAATGAATCATGATGAACGTGAATCACGATTTAAGATGAGGTTTTTAGGAGAAAGTGTTATTTATTCAACTGTGACACAAAAGTGACGATTGGGAAGTGTACAAGTGTATTTTGACTCAGTAGAGTGTTTATATTTATTTATTTTTTTAATTCTTTAAATTACCATTACTGCTACCCGTATATATACTAGACAACAGTTGCGACACTCGGGTCGTCAATACACAAACGTCTCTCGATAAATATTGTATTAAAAATGCGTTGATTATATAATTCATAATTAGCTATGTTAATTATGTGTAAATGCCATTCGTATTTATTTTTATATTTTTATGGCATCATACCTAAAGAACATGTTGTTACAATTTTTAAAGAGCCATAAGTTAGGTCTGGTAAGAAAATATCTAATGTATGAGCATTATACGCCTACGTAGTTCGAGAGTTCGAATGTTTTATGCGGGATATATCGGTATATATAAGCGTGAAGCTGAAAAAAAAGGAAATGAAAAATCCTTTAGTAGTCAGAGTGGTCTATTCGCGAACAGGACCGTGTCTCGTTTAGATAAGGACTTCAATTTCACTTTTTAATAATAAGTAACAAGTCTTATTTAATTGTCAACCCAATTTAGGCTAAAATATTTTGCAATTCAAACAAGTATATAATTTCTGAGATTTATTATATATTTATATAAGGTTGCTTGATTTATTGATTGTAGAAAAGAAAAACCACATATAATCTTAAAATATTTTTATTCATATTAATCTTATACATAAAAAAATACAAAGGACGGAATTAATTTACAATAATAAAGTAGCAATTACTACTATTATATAAATATTCAACAATGCATTCATCTGATCGAGGCGCACTGAGTAATAAGTTAAGAATACGCACTAATTGTATACTATTTACAACAATAGACAAAAAAGAAATAATTTACAATACAAGAAAAAACTTATTTAATGAATTATTATTTTATAAACTTACATACTTAATTCATGACAGAAAGGAAAAAACATAAAAATCACTCTCGTTATTCAACTGAAATAGAATTATTGAAGATATTCCAAGACATTATAATTATTAATTTAGAAAGTTAACAATAAAATAATAAAAAAAAACTAATTTAATTACATATTTACACCAAGTAATAAAAATTTTTACACTTTATAAACTAAAATAATTAATACGATCAACAAATAAGATCAGCTCTTTGCCTTAGGAGTTCCAATCGCAGCTCGTGTTCTCTAGCAGCCAGTCTCAGAGCGGCTATGCTTGTGGTTCTAACATCTTCAGGTGGAGGAATAGTTTCACTTCCAGGGGAGATGGGTGGAGAAATAGAGGGAGCTGGGGAACGTATAACCTCTGGTGACAATCGGGACTGTTCAGGTGACGGTCTAGGAGGTTCCGGTACCAGATTAGCGAAAATCGAATGGAAATGTGGGGAGGTTGCGTACAACGGTGTTCCGAATAGGGGAGGTCGGGTTAAAGGTGGCAGGTACTGTGCGCCGAATAATGGTGAACTTGCGTACCTGTTAGAAAAATAAGTTATTGTTAGACTTTATATGATTTGGAATGAAGAATTTTTTCAACTTAACTAGGTGTTTTCTAGGGAATATGAAATAATATTTTATTTCATATCATTATTTATATCATGATTGTTATAATAAATCAATTATTAAAAGAATCGTTAGTCATTAAAAAAGTGAGTCGAAAATAGAGTCAGTAGAGATTCTCTCTACTTGACTTATGGCATATTCGTATATATAGCCAGCTAAACAAAGACTAAAAAAGAAAGTAATTACAAACCTAAATGAAGCCAGAGCGTTATCAAAAGGTTTCCTAAGTCCAAATCCAAGTTGCGTTAAAGAGTGAGGCGGCACGGGCAGCGTGGGCGTCGGTAGCGGCTGCCCACTGCTCAAGTAACCACTGTAGGGGTGCGCGTGTGGTCCCACCTTCTCCTGCTTGCGCCACTTGGCACGACGGTTTTGGAACCATACCTAGGGGGGAAAGATAAAATTAGAAAATTGATTATTTTGCATTATGGTTTCAGTTCTCAACTTTTTTCTCCGTTTTTGTGACTGTTAGGTATTTCTACAGAATTCGGCAGAAAGTGGGGAGTAGTGATAGTAATAACAGAAATATATATTTATATATAGTATATCAATTGTATTTTTAAAATTATAAATACTATTAATACATTGAAAATTCTAAATATTTTATTAATATTTTTAATAATATATATCAGCAGTAGGTAAACAAACCTGGTTTTCCTGGTTAAATTAGCATGTATGTAGATATTTCATTTATTTAATTCTGATAGAGTTTCTGGGATTACCAATTTACGCAATACGGGAACCATGAGGATATCCTAATGCAATTTCACACGAAATATATTTGTATACGTATAACGGACTTCCGTCACATTTTAGCTTTTATGACGTGGTCAAACTCGTTCATGGATACGTAAAAAATAATACAGGCAAAGTCATAAACATTTGCTATATTCATATTTCATACAATACCAATTATGACACAAACGTTTAGAAAGTCCTCCAAGTCCATATTATTATAATAATGATTAATTACTATTACTTAATAAATAAATTAAATTTATCGCTATATAACTAAGATTAATCTTATCTTTGACAGGTAACAATTTTTATTTGAAACGAATTCTAGTTTTGCAACTTATCAACCGACTGAAGTAATCCTTTAATTAGCTGCCTACTTGGATTTCTTTGGTTTGTAATATTGATTAATTTTTACGTAATTAAAACTTTTATTAAATACTAACATAATTAACCAAGTCCTATAGTGTGCATATTCGTGCAAAAACGATTTAATTATATAAGTAAACGTTGATTAATAGGTTATTAACTGCAAAAATGTAAATTGCAATTGCTATTACTGTTTCTATGATAGAAAATGTATTTATGACCACCATATGTGGAGTATAGTTAAGTAATGTTATGTGTAGAACGGTGGGACTGACTTCTCAGATGAGAATTTATGTGATACTATTTCTTTTTAATATAATACAGAATGCTGCCTATCGTCTTTTGTTAGTTTATTGATTAGAGACAAC
>FAPJ01015546.1:2084-16265 GCA_001485985.1 Heliconius ethilla aerotome | reverse complement strand
CTTAAGTCTTAACACTAGGTTCCCTTTGCCTACCCTGATGTGTCCGGGATACAAGAGCAAGCTGATTTATTTTATTTTTTACTCTATTAATTGTAATTTTAATGTAGTAATTTTATTTTTTTACTTAATTATATTGTATGAATTAATTAAATAAAATTTATCATCGTGTCACAAGCTTTCTACATTTTAGCCGAGACGAGAGTCTTAAAATATTTGAATACGTTGTTGTCCGCTAGAACTATACTGATATTTATTTAAGTGTATTTAAGAAAAACCCGGCCTAAAGCGCGTTGCACTCGCCCACCGAGGATTCGCTACCAATTTCATAATTGTAAGTTGACGAGAAATTATTATATAGATATACATATTCTATATCTATACATACATACTTATAATAAAATCGTAACTGATCGGTGTCTTTACGTGGAAGATAAACCAGAAAAACGATTACTGGGGACATTTGTTGATGTAATAGACCTCAAAACAATGTTTTTTTTGTCAGTGCGTTTGTTCACGCTAATCATAGAAACGACTTAGCTGATTTAAATTCAGTTTTGGGTTCTACTACACTAAAAACTCCTAGTAATATTTTTTCTGATTTATCTTCCATGTACAGACACCGATCAGTTATAATTTTATTACAAGTATAAATGTAAGTTACTAACTTACAATTATAAGAAAATTATCTTAATAATATATATTATGCTCTATATAATAATAATATTGTAATGTGTTAACATTTATTCTATCAGATATGTATGCTCAGAACTCATGGATATCTCACTAATATTTACATCACATTGTCTTATTATTTCATTTTTGACAACTAAACCGCCTAAAATGAGCCTCAGTTTAAAATTTAATAATTAATAAATGTTGGCGTCTGTGTAAGGAAACGATTTTAGGGCATAAACTTATGGGGACAACCATTTAATTCTTCAAAATAATGTTTTCAATTATAAATTTGACTGTGACCATGAACTTTTTACTATTTTTAATTATAATATTTACTTAATTATATTACGAATATAAGCTATTAAATAATAATTATAAAAAATGTTTCTTATACAATGATATATAAAATAATGACATGATGTATTGATATGCTATACAATTTTAATATCATTTTATCTTCATATTTTTTTTTATCTGTGAAATGCAAATGTAACGTTATACCTGTTTGTAAGTGAATTGCTAACTTTTTTCGATGTCCGAAATATTGTTGAGATACTGTAGAAACAAATCCTTGCAATCTTTTTTTCTTCCTTTCACTTCTTTACTTTATTGACATTTATACTATTATATTACCAAAACGCTCTCAAAATATGATCACTTTATACTACTAGGTATGGTACTCTTAAAAAATGTAAATAAATTAATGTTATGTAATGTAAGTCATCGACTTTAAAGCTCTAATTAGACGTAATAAATAGTATTAAGCCTATTATTAAGATTTTAGAATTAAGAATTTGACTTGGCCATATTTTTTTGTACATTCCCGACATTTTTTTATGTAAAATAATATAAAATGAGTCGCGTATATATATGAATATTTCAATATATTGTATACATACTTATTAATTTATATTAATATGCGTAAGTATACAAACGTGAAGAGGGAAGTGCAACAGTTATTTAATGCGCAAAACATTAAAAAAAAAACACTCGATTGATAACCTGCAAACTTCAATGATCTCTATTGCAAAAGAAAATATATACTCGTATATAACTAGATAGATCTATCTGTGTTATATTTTGGTGGCCCCATAAGCTAACTAATTAGGTGCTCGTTCTTTCTACATATTCAAATCATAGATATGTTAATAAATAATAAGAAACTATTTACAAATTGGACTTTTATTTCTGTAATTTAATCGTTAAAAAGAAGACCCATCCTCCTAAATCTAACAGCCACCAGTGTCCTTAGTAGGGTAAAAATATTTTTAGAAAAAGTATAATGATTTGCACGTAGTAGGACGCACGGTTTCGCGCTTCTTGATACAAAGCAATAATTATAATGAAAATAGTGTTTCAAACGCTAACACTAGTGTCTTCGTATTTAAAGCCTAGTTAAAAGTAAAAATTGGTAATCGAGTACTATTTTAAAGCATAGAAAAAGAAGCCAGTCGTGGCGCAAGGGCACAAAATGTGCCTGTTAGCGCGAGCGCGCTCGAGGAAATGAAATTTTCATTTATTCATTTTGGTGAAGTTTTCTATTAATTTTATTTTCATTTTTTCATACTGGTGTCGCGGGCGTTTTTCAGCGCAAGTGGGAAACTGCGTGTCTTAAAATTAGATTTCCTCAGCATATCCTGCTGTGTGCGCTAACGACTCGTCGAATGTACTGTACATACAAGAAAAGTACAGTCTCTTCTTTTTTAAAGTCGGTAGACAACAAGAATTGTGTCTAAATACATTTATTTACGTTATATCATTTTGTGTGTATTACCAGCGCAATATTGTACGTCACCTAAAATTTTTATAGGACGTGGTGTAGCCAAGTGGGTTCGATTCTCACTCTGGGGATATAATTATTTTCATTACCTAGTTTTGATAAGGCAACGTGCAGTGTTAAGTTCCGCCACTTATGAAGTATCACACACTTTACGAACTTTTTATATATTTAGCATAACTATGTACTAACATCAAAAGGAAATGAAAAAACAATAATAAAATAATAAATTATATTTCGCTTATGTTACAAAGTTAAAGCTCCAAATATGGGAAACGAGTTGTGTTCGTTTGTTTTTTTATATTTAAATCTATTTAAAATTCCATTCGCTATTACAACACCACGGTTTATGTTTCGGCTTCCCGTACGTACCTGTATTCGGTTATTCACATTTGATTTACGCATCAAATCAATGGACCGACAGTTTTTAATTCTTATATGTATGGGTTTTTTACTTTTAGTAGGTTCAAATAAAGCTTCTCTGTGAATATTGTTTTTGTTATTTATATGTGGTAGAAGTCGTACTTTCGGTCGTCTCAGTACTGGTTTGATAGGAAAAAGTGGAAACTCATCGTCTTTATATTCGTTACTCTCAGTTTTCTGAACTATTGTTTCTGAAAATAAATAAAATCATTATATCATTATCATTGTTTTTAATATTAGGTTCGTCGCCGCTGGGACGTTAGTAAAATTTCACGTTTCTCGTGTTTATAGCAGAAATGATGTAGTTTTATATTTGTCTTATTACCCAAATGAAGAAAGTAATAGGTACTGAATATGAACATGGCTTTAGTTTTTTTTAGTTTACGCTGTATCCCGCATTTAGCTGGGAAAGCAGAGGGATAAGACACTCCGTTTACCACGCATCGTCGATTTTTTCAGAATGGAGATTGGACATATACCTTTGCATTAACAGTAATTTTGATTGCTATAATAACAAGATATTTTACCTTTAATAGGAAATAAGGTCCGCCTAGGCATTATCGAGTCGCCCAACATTTCGTACAACGTGTAGTCGGTCGTCACATAGTCTTCTAGAAACGTCGTCGGCTCAGATCGAAGGAGACACGTGGATGCTTCCTTTAAATAAATAAAAAGTAAATTATTTTACTGAATAAATAAATGAAAATTTTATAGTACTCTGAAATTTATAATTTCCTTTGCCTATACGCTCTAGGTAGACAGCGTGAAGATAAAAAAGAGAGGTTGTCGTAGCGCAGTAGGACAGCCTCTGCAGTATACGCGATGGTTGTGGGTTTGATTTCCACTAGGAGGAATAAATATTATTGTCATTACCACAGGGTAATAAGACAAAGCTCCGTGCTGAGTTCCACTTTCATTCATGCGGTGCGTGGGAAATGAAGTGCCTCAAGACTAGGTTTCCTTTGCCTACCCTATTATATGTCGGATACAATGTGAAAAAAAAACAAAAAAAGGAACATATACGTACATATATATACTAAAAAATAAAAATAAAAAAATTTAACAAACAATTCAAACAGCACTAGGAATTTTAAATTATAAAAAATATATATACTCACTAATATAGTTTCTCTTAGATTAGAATGTGTTTGTGTCCGCTTGTTCGCATGTATACATTCGTCTATATGTTCCAGATGATCTCCTAAACATTCGACCAAGGCGCGTCTTCCTAAAGCCATTACGCATTTAATCATAGGGGATGTTAAGCGTTCCTTAGTTCCTTGTGATAAATAATCAAATAGTATACCTTTACCTGATAAAAAGAAATAAAATATTTAAATTGTGAGGATAAAAAATAGTGCAGGGGCAGTGTTTGACTGTAGAAGAGACGGTTGTGGGTTCGATTCCTAGAAATGGGGAGATGAATTATTCTTTATTTTAATTTCCTTTCTCAGGTCCCAAGATGGAACGCGGTTTTGAGTTCCGCAACTGAGCACACAAGATTTTGAAGAGAGTGGGGAATAAAGTGATTTAACACTATATTCCCTATGACTTCCTTGCCATATGTGCCATTGTTCATAAGTATTTTATTTCACACAAAAAAAACTTCCTACTTACCTATTGCTATAAAAGAGGGCCAAGTTCTAGTAATTTTTGTCAGTATGGCGACCATTTTTTCCGATAACGATCCATTTCCTAATATATTTGACACCATTACCGGGAACAACCTTTGAAACTAAAATATATGTATATGAAAAAATCGGATTATATATAATTTGTATAAAAAATATTATTTTTTAAATGTATTCAAGATATAAAAAATTGCTTTCTCCAAAATTTTATAAAATTTAATTTATACTGTATTTTTTAAATGTATTTAGGAGATGCCCTTAGAAAGTGGAAAGTAAAAAAAACAAGTAATGAAACACCTTCAAGTCCCTGTCATGGAGTTATAGAGTTTTATAACATTTATGAGTACTCAGCAAGGTCTAAGCTGAGCTTTGCAACCAGTCTTGCTACTTTTTGACAACTAGCCTTAATTTCTTGTACTGATATATGATAGCAGCAATACATATTTAATTCTTAATATTAGACAAAGTAGTAAAAAAAGAAAAAAAATAGTGGACAGAACACTTTTCTTGATGAATTTATTGAAATGAATTTAAAATTACAAATATAAATACAATTTATTTAAATTTATTAAGAAATAGTTCTTTTTTAAACCTTCTTTTTAGCAATTAGTTTTTATCATTTTTATACCACATAATAATAGTACAGCTAGCCGTTAGAAACATATATGGGAAACCCTTTGCTATAAAAGTTAATAGAAATAAAAAAGTGAAATTAAAGGTTGGGAAACTTTGTACTCTTTGTTTACAGTTTGATTCACACTTAAATGAAGACTATAGAGTTTTTAAGATGTTTTTCCGGCTCTACCTTTATAATAAAATATAAAGCTTAAACCCTGCACACTGTATGTGTATATGACAATAGAAAAAAAATATGTTAGGTATTATACATTTTTGGAAATCTGAAACACGATTTATAAAGTGTATAACACTGAAATAAAGTCGAATAATTTGGTTAAACAGTTTAATTTTAAATATGACCTAAAGTTATCGTGGCATTTGATTACGATTCGCGGAATAAATTATTATCATTTTCCCGTTCTGGTATAAAGCGCGGCGTTGAGTTCCGCCATTCAACTCGCAATACCTCAATTATTGACCGGCATCTGGGCACTGGGCAACACTAACCTAGTGTTAAGACACTCTGTTGAATCTTTGTGTCCCGAGTTGCTGTACACGTAAAAGAAAAGAAGAAAGAAAAATCAATCACTTACTTGTTGTTGTATATTTGTGTCCAGACTACATGGGTTAGAACATAATGCATCAACCATATCTAAGACATTGGACTGTAATGGTTTCTTAGCAGGCACATTCAATGCATTTAAATTATCATCATTTAGCACTAGAACTGCTAAGTTGAAGAGATTCGGAAATATTGGGCCTATTCTAGTATTCGTTGTGAGGTCCTCTACAGCTATTTGTTTAGGTTTCTTCCTAAGATTTAATATTGCTAAAAAAATATTTCAACAACAATTCAGCAAGTTAATTTGTAATTAACATAACAAAGTAGGTACTTGTGATCCAAATAGTTTAGTTTATATTTTAAGCATAATAAGTTAAGCCTATAAAATAATTTTGCACGCAATTTTTTATTTTAACTAAAACTAACGCTAATTAAATAGATCTTGGAAATAAATTGAAAGCATATGTTTTGATATACTCTTACCTCTTGCGATTTTTGTATAATAGTTTTGTAAATTTACACTAATATTATTGCTACTGTTAAGACTTTTATCGTCAGTTATCCATTCCACAGATACTGTAGGCAGTGTAGAGAACACACAACTCTGTGTGGTCATCGAGTATTCCGGTATATTTACTAAAGCTTCCTGAAAATATATTTTTTTTAGTTTTTCACAATGTATCCTGTATATAGCAAGGTAGGAAGGGGGAATCTAGTGTTAATACACTTTGTTCCCCAAGCAGCGCCCTTTTTTCGAGATATTATGTATGTGGCCCAACTCAACGCCGCGTTTTGTCTTCTTACCAGGGAGGAAATGAAAAAATGTAATTCCCCTGATTGGGAATCAGATTCACAACTGTCACGTTTGGAGTCAGAAGCTGTGCTGCTGCGCCACGACGGCTTCGAATAACAACTCGTAATATTAAAATATAAATATAATATGGTAGGTAAATGATACATATACATTTTCATACATACATAACGGTAAAAAAATGTTAATAAATTTACTTTATTTTAACTTCATACTGTATCCTGTACCCTGGCAGGGTAGGCAGATGGAACCTGGGACCTAGTTAAGCCATTCCCATTAAGACACTTCTGTTCCTCACTTTCCGCCGAATTTCCGAGGCCTGCCGTGTTGAGTGTCGGAACTCAACTAGACGTTTTGCTTCATTACCAGACTGACGAAATAAAAATATTAAATATTTCATTGTTCCAAATGGGACTTGAACTCAAAACCTTCGCACTTGCAGTAGCAAACTTATGCTCCTGTACCATAATGGTTTATATAGTCATGATATTGAAATTAAGCATTAATGAATACTTACTACTTCACAACACAATTTTTCATCACCAAATGTCATATATGGCGGAGTACTTGCACCAAGTATGGGACATGTGTCTGATAGTATTAATGCAGAATTGACATCCCAACTGTCTATACATGATTTCTTCATCATCTCACTATGTAATGCAATTGTCTGTAATAGTAAATAAATATGTTTATATGTAACTATATATGTTTTAAGAGTCAGCTTTCAATTGAAATCTATGATGGATATATGATGGACAGTACAAAAGCCCTGAGGATGTTAATAATACTTCATCCAGATCAGATATATTCTTATACTGTAGTAACTTAAAGTGATACAAGTATATACTTGTGATACTTGTAACACTTTAAGTTACTACAGTATAACCAACAAGTTGGTGGAAACAAACATTCCTATATATTTCCATATATAGGAATGTTTGTTTTTTTTAATTTGTATTATCCATTCCTATAAATATTCCCACCAATTTTAAAGTAAACAAGTATTTTGAAGTTATCAATAAAGTAGACAGGAAAAGGGGTTAATTTGTATGAAAAAGGTGTGAGGTGCGAGTATAACTGCAATATCTCTAGAATTTATTAAACATCTTTGGCTTACCCAGAATTATCATCTTAATTCATGTGAAATTTACAAGAGATTCAAAAAACATTGTTATTTCTCACAGAGCACTTATTAAAAAATATATATATTTGTAGAGAGTATATTTAGCTGCATATTATATTTAAGACAAACAATTGTTTTTTGATATATGGTTTGAGAAAACTTATATAATGCTTTTAGTGACTCTTGTGAAGTTCCCACAGATGGAGTTAGTTAGTGAATTAAGATTATTAGGATTTCTAGAACATACTTTGAAGACAGCAGATAGTAAAATCATTTTGAATTTGATGTGCTTGAAAATTGCATTTTCGAATTTTAGCTTCTATCACACACTTCATGTGGGATATGAAATACAATGGAGTTACTCACACTAATAGTTTGCCGCAGCTTGTAGCTGATATCTTCTGCAAGATTACTTGCAGCTTCTGAATTAATATCCACACCAACTTGTTCTGCCATACATTGTATTGAGTCTGCACCAATTCCTGCAAATTTACCTTGTGACTGGCCATCCTAGAAAGAATTGACTTATTAAATACCACCAAGTAAGTTTGATGTTTTGTGGTATATTTTATATCTTGTTAAAGTACCTTTTCTATTAGCGGCGGGGTTTCACACTGACTAGAGCCACCAGACTCGGAAGTAAATGATTTGTTTTTATCACGGTCACGGTTATTATTTTGTTTCTTAGTATGATTTTTCGCACTTACAGACGATAAATTAGACATGATACCAAAATATTAAAATATATAAGATTTATAAGACATGGCAGGACATTTATATAATACTGTAAATAACGAATATTAGTATTTAAATAACACAATATCATCCATTGAAATGTATTATATTTTGTAAAAAACTATAAATATGTTAAAGTATTCGTTTAAAACGTCAAAACTGAACCGTCAAAATTTTGACTTGAAATTGAAAACAAGCGTGAGTATAGTACAGCAATGTCGCCAGTTGCGGATAGTTGAATATAACGCCAGATAATTCAATAAGTAACATTATCATAGATTTTTTAAATTTAATTTTTATTTTATTATATATTCTATATAGTACTTGTACATAAACAGAAAAAGGTTTGTAACCCATTAGTTAACTTAAATCTTAAACTTCTTTGATAATCAATTTACGTAAATAAGTCATCAATGCATATGATTGAGACAAATAAAGTAATATGATCATTTTTTAAGAATAGTAGAATTACTTAGGTTATTTAAACATACAGTAAGTACATTCTCTATAGTCTCTACTCTTGTGACATTTTATTGCGTGCAACATTGCTATTAATATTTCAACATTTGTGGCTTTTTTGAAATATTTGTTTTAGTATCCGTGAAAGTACAAATTGTTTTAATATTAAGCTGTTTCTGTTAAAAAATAACACAGTAGAAGCTCAATATATTTTTTTACCAGCCAAATTATAAATTTGACAAAACCTTAATAAATAATAAAAAATCTGTATCCCACATACAGCAGGACGGGCAGATGGAACCTAGTGTTAAGATACTCCGTTCCTCACTTTTCCACAACCGTCGCGTCACAGTCACACCCTTGTGCGCCTGCGTCAAGGAACATTAATTAATAATGATCATGCTTTTTTGTTTCTTTTGTAGCCCCACACTCTGATCGTTACCCTAGAACCCAGATAAGTCTTTAATTTCACAATTAAAGATATATCTGATTTATCTTATTAATTATATAATTGTACGATGCTTGGTTCAATTATTTCTATACAGCAAAAAAGTGGGTCAGAAAAAAATCATAGTAATCAGCTTCACGTTGTATCCCGCACACAGCAGGGTAGGGCATTGCGTGTTGGTTGGTGGAACTCAACTTTTCCTGGACACCAGAGCGGACACCACGGACGTAGACTTATGAAAATAAGTTGTTCATGATTGAATGTATCAATTTGTTGGCAAATGCAGCATATGCAGCATATATAGGTGGTTTGCGGGCGAAGCTAGTGTGTTCATAAAGTGAATCTATAATTTTATACATGTGTCACATGTGAAATGTGTTAAATAGCGGTCGGTGTCACAGGCAGAAAAAAATATGCTGACATCCAGATCGGATGAACGGCGGCTGCGACAAAGATTTTTTATTACACTGAGATTTTATTATTCTAACACTGAATAATTAAGTCATAGATTTAATTAGCTAATTAGGTTAAGGTCGTTGGTCGTTATCGGTTCGAACACCAGGTTCCCTCTGCCGCCTACCCTGTGTGCGGGATACAGCGTGAAGCTGATAAAAAATATCTTATTATGGCGTAATATAAAATTATATATTTAACAGTAGCCGTGTTAATCGTGGGTTTTTATTTCGAGTATAACGAGTATTAATTGAATAAATTGAAATGATCTTCGAGTTAGCCGAGCTAATATCCATGCAAACAATGGAATTTTTCAGGAAGTTTAATCTATTTAAAAGTTTGTTCAGTAAACACGATTAACTCTGCTATTAAATTAATCAAACAATGATCGTAACGATACCACTGTTAACATACCCGGGCTACCATGAGGTAGTGTTGAAGCCGTTCTTGCAAATTAAAATTAAGTTTTTATAAATAAGAAATTAATTAACTATGAATCACTCAGATGTTCCAGAATATAATTTGGAAATGTGGTCATTATTTTTGGCGAAAGCGGTTTATACAGATAAGACTTGGTTGCAGATTTTATTAGTTTCGATATTGATATTAATTTTCATAGTAGGTCTTATCGGTAATCTTCTTACTTGTATTGTGATTTACTCGGACAGAACTATGCATACTACGACAAATTTCTACTTATTTAATATGGCAGTGTCAGATATTATAGTGTCATTCGGTATATTCATGGAAATTTACATTTTTTGTATGGATTCTTATGTTTTTGGGACCTACGCTTGCAAGATTCACTTCTTCTTTGTTATAGTTTTGTGGAACAATAGCATATTGGTGATGACAGCTCTAGCAATTGAGAGATACATAGCAATATGGCACCCTCTATTATTGATATCTGCGCCAGCTTGGAAACGAGTCATGAAAGTAATAAGTTTTATATGGATCATTGCAATATGTGAGACAGCCCCTGAAATATTGACGGTGGAACTAGTTAGGACTCAGGATATCAGCGTCTGCTACATAGTGCCAAGTCCTTTAGCTAGAATTATCAATGGAGTCCTGGCACTGGTGACATTCATCATACCACTTGGAATAATGCTATTTGTTTACACAATGATCGCGTTCAAAGTGAGTGTTAGTGAGAAGTCAAACTCTAAGAAGAAGATATTTAATCATAAGGACAACAGGGGAAAAATAAATAAACTTGTTGGTAATTAATTATGATCTTGTTTCTTGATATTTTACATTATATCATACAGAAGAATTTTAATTCGCAAATATTTTTTTGTTGGTTTTCAGTAGCGATCACATTATCTTTTCTAATATGTTGGCTGCCATTTTTTACACTTCGACTGCTTATTCTCTTATTCGATATGCAGAGACTCATGCAAATGGAACAGGTAAAAATATATTAAAAACAGTACGTTACGTCACTTTTTTCTTTTTTTTTTTTGATTCTATTTCATTCTTTTGGAGTTTGTGTCCCTACGAAGGTCATTTTAGTTATACTTTAGGTAAGTATGCCATAAACATTGGGCGTAATCCCTTACTAATAATGTTTTACATATTTATATCTATCAACACAATATCATATCATAACAAAAAGGAATATAGTATTTTTTTAAGATTTTTGAGTAACGCACATTTGTAGTTTTGTATGTATGAGTATGTTTGTATTGTTTCACATAAAATCTACTGGATCGTTTTCAAAAATTCTTACACCATTAGGAAGCTGTATCTTCACTGAGCAACATAGGCTTTATTACATTTTCGAAAAATATAGGGATCTCTAATAAAAATGCAATAATCTAACCCAATTCGGGAAAAAACGGTGAAATTGGGACCATCTCGGAAATACCTACCTACAAATAAAAAAAAAAAATTTAATCGAGGTACATACATAAAAACATAGTTAGCAAATATAGAAGATCCATCATTTTGGAAAAGAATTCTTGTAAAAATATTGTATTTCACATAATATACCTTTTTCAGATTTGGGGTATTGGTTACAGAATAATATTGGTTAACAGTTGGATGTGTATTGTTCTGAACCCTATACTGTTTAGTCTTATGTCTACAAAATTTAGGCAAGCTCTTAAGGTAAAGTATTTTTGAAATTATTTTTTTTATATTAACTAATAGTATATGTACTTAAGTGTGTATTTATAAATCGCTCTCAACTCTGAGAGCTATTTTGACATGTCGTTTTCTTTCATAAATTATAATCTATTAAGATCGATCTCAAGGAGCTTGAGCAGTATTTAACTGGCTTGTTACATTAGTAACAAAAACAAGAACATCTTTTTATAGTTAGAACAAACTTAACTTCACGCTTTATCCCTTGTGACCACCCCGTCACAGAGAACGGAGCGCCAAACGCTACGGTCTCTACATACCTCGACACCAGAGAGAAGATATGGAAATATAAACGTAAATAAATATTTCACTTCCTCGAGTGGGGATCGAAGGTACAACCGTCGCGTTACAGTCACGCCCTTGTGCCATTGCGCCACGGCGGCCGGACGGACGGAGTATATTGTAAAAACTGTTTTCATATAGTGTCACATATTATACAAACATTTAATTTTACTTTTCAGATATTATGGACTACGAAAATAAAAAGTAAAAACCATTCAGCAATCATTGCAGTTTAATTAAACACTTTAATTTTAATCTGTACATATATATTATATTTAATGATAAATAAGATTAATTAAAATTAAATAAATTCAAATATTACCTATAGTTAAAGCGCTACATTCGTCTACAAGTCTCAGTAGTCTTGTCAATTTGTCAAGACATCCTTAAATAATAGCGCATGGGGTCTGCCTAGGCACCTTTCGTGTAACATTATAGTTACCCTTACTTTGAAACAAGAAAATTCTGGAAATCGAACTAACAGCCATTGACCCGTCGCGTCGATGTCCGATTCATTAAGATTTTTATAAAAACCAATATTTCAATAGTTTCTTATTTGGAAACAATAATGGAATGGATTTTTTTTTATATTAAATATCCAATTTAAAGTTTAAATATTTGATCTCACCACAATTCCACAATGCTATTCTTGGAAAGTGCTCGACTCTTGCCACAATCAAGTGTAGGTTCGATTCCAGGTTCCCCGAAAGTGACGAAAGGATTAAACGAACATTATGACTTTTTAGTTAGTTTATATTTGTCGTTTTTGTACTTTGTGCCTATTTACAAAATAAAATGCCTCTCAACCGAAGTAGGCTTCATTTTATTAACTACGCAACGGATGTTATTGTGGTTTTGTTTTCGATTGCGGTGTCCAAGTAAAAAATTCAATAGGAAGGTCAACATGACTAATATAAACGTATTAGATATATTAAATCTAATATTATTACTTTGGTAAGCATTGCCTCAAACAAGGAAATATCCATAATTACTCAAATCAATGTAATACTAAATGGATATTTTTTAATATTTTAATATTAGAATTCTGGTTGTTTGTTATTTTGACACCGATTGTGATTCTTTTTTCTTAGGCTATTCTATATTTTTTTTGTGATTAGAATTGCTTGCGATTTTAACTGCCTTGAGATTTTGTTATTGTTATTAGTATTAAAAAAAATAAAAAGAATGCAAGATAGTGACGAATATATGAAGACAAATTTCTTACTTTTATCGCACTGTATTTAAGTAGTTTGTAAGAATAACACTTGTATGTTATTAATTAAAAGATTAAGCGATGTTATTAAATTGATTGGTCCAAAACACTCCTGTGTTGCTATTAGTAACAGTTGTTTTTTCTTAAATTAAAATCAAATTTATATCCATTGAACTAAAAAATATATAAGACAGTAAAAAAAACATTTTGTATGTTTAAAAATATACAATTTGCAGATTATCAGAAATTGTTAATATACTTAACTATTTGTTTATAAGCAATAAAAAATTATAAAGCGTTTATTCATTTTAATTCACATTTATATTTTATTATTATTCTACCAAAAGTGATTCTCTTTCCTAATCATTTGAAAGTATTATTGTTTAAATTAAGTAATAGTACTTCCAAATGATTTTGTAAGAGTCAATTATTGATTTAAAGTCAAATTCTAAATTTCCAGCCCACCTGAGCGCAGTAAATTTAAAATGTTGTTTTGGTAGGCGCACGTTAGATGATAGCAGTGTCTTTGACCCCCATTTTTTTATGAAGTGAACATTCTTCCACGGTACGAGTATATGGTAATAAATAAAACAACTCATTACAGATCATCAATACCCTTTATAACATATCTTAGAATATAACATATCTTAGAATATCTTCAGAATCATGAATACCCTTTATAACATATCTTAGAATATCTTATTGTCTTTTGTGAAATTTAACGTACACTGGTTGTCCTACAGTCCGCAATATTATGTCACTTCGAAAGACAAGATCAGATGGCTTAGTAACAGCTTCTAGACGAAATCGCCGCAACAAA